>PRKT01001245.1:0-32226 GCA_003671525.1 Saccostrea glomerata | reverse complement strand
CCCCCCCCCCCCCTTTTCGAAAGGAGGGAAAAAACCAAGAGAAATTTCATTAATACCTTAATTGATTTAATTTTTTAAATAAAATTTCTTGCATATGTCTGTAAGCTATTTATCAAAGTTTGTGTCAAATGTAATGTCATTAATGACTAAATTAGACAAGATTGATTAAGAGAAGTCTCAACATGTGAATAAGTTTCATAAATATCTGTAATCATACTTGATTGAAATTCTTATGCCACACTGCAGGGAAATTTCATTAAAGAGTTAGGAAAGGAAAGTTTTGATATTGGAATTTTTTATCAATCGTCTTTGGCCATGTTACCTAAAGGATAAGAGGATTAATAGATAAATGTACTCGGTATGATTAATTTTTATCGACAAATAGGAAAGATCATGGAGGTCCAACTTACTAAGCTCCTGATTAACCTCTTAAGGCCAGCCCACACGTTAATGTGGTCTATTATTAATATTCATAGTGTGTGCATGTATCCATTCTCATGTATAGAATCTCTCCATTAAGAAACAAAAAAAACTTAATAATGCTTGCAGTGATAATGGAAAATGTTCTCTGGCATGATAAAACCTGCACTGCAGATAACAGAATACATTACAATCTATGGACCAATGTTGAAATATTGCTGTGAATTAAAGAACAAAATGACATGAATAACAATTCATCAACATTAATCAGCAGTAAGTTCTAGGTAAAGGATTTAATGATGATTTTTTTATGCCCCGCCATCAATATAGCTGGGGCATATAGTGTTTGTCATGTCCGTCTTCCGTCCTTCTATCCTTCCGTCTGTCTTCCATCACACTTTGCATTCAGCTCAGTTTCAAAGAAACTATCCAAGATATTTTCATTAAACTTATAAGGGTGATAGATATTGATGAGAGCTATGCAACTGCATCATCATATTTGACCTTGACCATTCCTTTGACCTTGACCTCACTTTTCTTAAACGAGTGTTTAGCTCAGTTTAAAAGATACCATTGAAGATAGTGTTATCAAACTTCATATGCTGATACATACTGATGAGAGGTATTCAACTGCATCAACATTTTGAACATGACTTGCTTTTGAACTTGACCTCACTTTCCTTTCTTTTGATCTTTTACCTCACTTTTCTTACATGAGAGTTAAGCTAAATTTGAAAGAGACCATTCAAGATAGTGTTTTCAAACTTTATATGCTAAAACATACTGATGAGAGCTATTCAACTGCATCAAAATTTTTTAACCTCTCCTTTGACCTTGACCTCACTTTTCTTAAGTAAGTATTTAGCTCAGTTTTAGAAATACCATTCAAGGTATTTTTTATCAAATTTCATATGTTGATATA
Source organism: Saccostrea glomerata (assembly GCA_003671525.1). Lineage (NCBI taxonomy): Eukaryota > Metazoa > Mollusca > Bivalvia > Ostreida > Ostreidae > Saccostrea > Saccostrea glomerata. The sequence continues at coordinate 30,884 of PRKT01001245.1, read as the reverse complement.
TACTGATGAGAGCTATTCAACTGCATCAACATTTGACCTTGATCTTTCCTTTGACCTTGACCTCACTTTTCCTAAATTAGTGTCAAATTTCATATGCTAATACACACTGATGTAAGAAATTCATCTGCATCAACATTTTTGACTTTGACCTTTCATTTGACCTGATACATTCTGATGAGAGCTTTTCAACTGCATCAATTTTTATTTACCTTGGCATTACCTTTGACCTTGACCACATATTTCTTAAATTAGTGTTAAACTTCATATGTTGATACAAACTGATGTAAGCAATTCAACTGCATCACTATTCCAGATATTCGGAAATTTCATACACAAATTCAAATTCTTAATGCTGCATTACTGATATACCCTTGGCGGGGCATTCATATTTCTATTTTTTTTTTTTTTTTTACAACTATTGTACATTTGATGCAACCCATTTCAAATACTGTTAGTGTATTATATTTAGCATGTACAGTATTTGGCGGAAATTAATTTTTAAACTATTTTAGCATAGATTTGTTTTAGTGCTATCTGAATGTGCAAAATATAAATGTATGATTTACCTGACATTTAGCGATGTACTTGATTTAGTGGACTTTGCTTTCTGCCAAAATCATTAAATGGAGGACACCACTAAAAGTAATACTGTATACTGGGAAATTTTTGCCCCTGTTTTAGTTTTGTCCCTTTTGCCCTACCCTCATTTGGGCGAATTTAAATCAGGGTGAATTTAGTTAACTTCTTAAACAAAACTTTGATCAAATTCAAAATGGGTCAAAATTTTTTGCAAGTATGAAAGAAGAAAAGAACATGCGGAGAAAATGACCCTGTATATATAGTATATTTACACAGTATTTCATCTGACAAGCTCACTAATCTATTTACTGGAAGAAAAATCCTACACAAGTCATATCTGACTTGAAGTCAACCCCCTCCAATAGTTCCCTATATAGTCTAAAATTTCTAAATGGACTTAAGAAATCCAGGTAAAAAAAATACATAAGATTGAATAATAAAGTAGGTAAAGATATTTCATTCCGATATGTGCTCTTTGTAGTGAAAGATATGAAATGCACAGGTGAGTTTATTAAGCATGCACTTCTTAATACTTATGAATGTTAAAGTGAGTCTAGCCAAGATATTTACCTTTTTTGTCCACCCCATCTTAAAATTATTTGTTAGTTGTAAAAATGACAATTTTAGTGTTAATGTGGTAATACCAGCTGAGATTTACCTAGTTTATTTATTTTCTGTTGTTATATATGGTATATACCTACCAAGTAAACAAGATTACACCATGATTGTTCCCTTGGAAGTATCACAAACCGGGCAACAGTTTTCAAATTCTATTGTCTTAATCTCGGGTGAACTCTGAGTAAGTGTTTGTAAATATTTACGTTCACTCTCTCCTTAGCAAACTTCTGTGGCACCAGTTTACACCTATCATCCGATTTGCACATAGTCCGGATATAAAGGCAGTGGAACTTGACGTAATTCCTGCAAGATTCTTTACATGGGCATTTTACGGGGTCATGACCCAAATGCATACATGGATTGAATGCCTATAGGTTTATTGGCTGTTATTTCATAAAATTTAAACAGTCAATACATATATTGGTCTGGAGATTTAAAGTTTATTGTCAACACTGCTCCCAGTTTTTAAGGTTGGGATTTTAAATGGAGGACTTTGCCAGCTAGTACACGTTTTTTGGAATGATGCACAATTATTTTGCAGACCTCAACATTTGCATTTTTATCAAAGATTTAAGAAGCTGTTTGTCTAGAGATATCATTTAAAGAAATGTGGCCTTTGTTCACTGCCAAGTTCTATTCAGAGTGATAGGAATTGATGTCCTTTTTCACATCTTTTGGTATTAATCCAATCTAATCTTTGATCTCAGGAAGATATTCCTGAGGTCTTTTATCAGTCATTTTAAATGCATAAAGACATAGATGAAAATCATCATCATAAAATTGTATAAGACATGTTTTGCTCTTAGCGATTGAGTGTCATGTCGACTTACTTTTTATGTACTCTACAAAGATAAGAATTGGTGAGATTGATAAAGGTGTATTGAGTTGTCACTTTGAAATTATCTTGATAAAATGTTGAGCTAGGGATTTGTTATTCAAAATGTTTATTACTAGATAAGTGAGTTCAATACCAAAAACAAGTTCAGATTTATATCTCTTTGCAATGACAATGTGTAAAGTTGATACATATTTGAATTGAATATGTACGGGTTACATTATGAAATTTTAACATACTGTAAACTTTATCCACGTTTGAGAAATATCTACAAGTTTCATATTTACTTTGTCTCAAAAATTTATTGCCTGGAGACAATTATCATGCCCCTCCTTCGAGGAAGGGAGGGCATATTGCTTTGCTGCTGTCTGTCGGTCGGTTTGTGTGTCTGTCAGTCCACCATCAGTTTCCGTTCATTTTCTTCACAGAGGTTGCACAATCTGTATACAGGGTCATTTTCGCCCCATGTTATTTTCGCCCTTTTACACTAGTGAACAATTTTGCGCAGTTTTAAATTCGCCAACTAACAGTTCTGTTTAAGAATTAATACTGTTATTTTTGAATTCGCCCTGTTTTAAATTCGCCCACTTGTGACGAGGATGAAAGGTGGAAAATAAAACCGGGGCGAATATTTCCCTGTATACAGTATTGAAATGAAATTTGGTAAACAGATTAATCATAAGAATACCTAGGTCAAGTTGTGTTTGGGGTACAATGGGACCATTTTGCTCAGAGTTATGCCCCTTTGACTTAGAAAAATTTCTTTTATTTGCAGTTTCCATTCATTTTGTTTGCAGAGGTTCAATTGGACCATTTTGGACAGAGTTATGCCCCTTGGACTCAGTAAAATTCCAATTATTTTGGGGAGGGGGGGCATACCTTCTTTTGCTTTACATTTGTGGAGAATGCATTTATGTCTGATAGTCACCAAAATGGAACATCACAGTTCGATTTCAAACTGAAGAATCACAAATAAAAGACAATGCTAATAATAGTTGGTTTATAGTACACATGTACTGTATTGTCTGATAATATGGTACACAGTTCTGATACTCAAATAGACAACTTCTGTTTATGTTCAAACAAATTTTTCTTTTTGGTAATATTATAAAAGTATCTCTCTACATATTTCTCACAGTGTTCAAGTCTGTAAAAGCTTGCATCATAGACAGGATTGGAAATTCATGATCTTAAAAAATTAAGCATAGCACATGTTCAGTACAGTCAGTCAGTCAACCACTGCGCATGCAGTACTGGCTTCTCATACAAGTTACCAGCCCTGACTGCATGCTCAAAATCTGTCGGTACTGATTTTTACAAAAAAAAATGTTCATTATTAAAGGATGCTTTAGATAAAGCTCATTACATGTATTTGATATACAGGCCCTTTGGAAATCTCTATCATTTACAATTTATACTATTTGTTACCTACATAATTCACAATAACTGAATGTTATTTGATCAAGAAAAACAAAAGAAATGTCAGTATAATAATAGGAATTGGCTATTGGACCTAACTTGGCCACCAGATTATCATCTGAAGTTTCGTTTCGCTAAGAAATGGACCACCTTGGGCAGTAAGGGAGGGTATAATGTAATTTCCAACCCTGAATTGAGTAATAACTAACATAAAATTGGCAAATTGTACTGGTATTGAACCTGTGTCTATAAAATGTGTCATCTCATTGACAAGTAAAAAGTTTTTCTAGGAATCTTCATTTTTTATGAAAAAGATGCAAGTGACTAGCTTGTGTTGTCATGAAACCTATATCAAGTAAGTTTAAGTAAGACAGCTGCACGAAGATATATGTTTACGAAAAAGTGCTCACAGTATTGCTTTGAAAATGTAATTAATGGGAAATAATCTATTATAAGATTAAAATTTAATTTTTATCACCGAATCAAGTGATCAAGCATATCTAAAACAAAAGGTGGGTTATAACCTAGATACTCTGTACTATTGTGAGGAAGGATTTTCTTTGAGTTCATCTTAAGGAAATCAATATCTCCTCATCAGTGTGATTATCCAGAATCTAATTTACCTGATCGTTCTACAGGTAGATATCACCTGGTGCCAGGATCTAACAATCACAGGTGTGTCAGGAGAGTCATTTTATAAAGGAAAAGATACATTGAATGTGATCTGATATTCTAATGAAAAGTTGCTATTAAGTTGAATTGTTTTTAGGTCTTTGATGTTGAAAGTCATGTCACTGAAGTTTCTTCACAAAAAGAAATTTTAAATTTCATTCCTTGAAGTGGATGATGCGTAATGACGAAATTTTCAGAAACGTTCAGAATTAGCATATAGGATACAAGAAATTTGGAATAAAATGTAAACTGAATGTCTGAAATTAAGCAAACATATTGCAGACTCATGTGGACACTTGGAGTTGCACAAGGGAAAATTCTGAAAGGCTGCAATGATTTAAAAACAGTAACTTTAAAGAATGGTGACTTCATTTCAAAAAATGACATTCAAACCATTGTCAAAGTCACCTTTGAGATGTTGGCATTTTTTTTTACTTGTTTTAACAAAAAGTGAGTAAAATGCATCAAAGTATTTTTACAAAATTTTATTCACAAAATAATGAGTATAATTGCTTTGGACTTATTGCATAGTGGCACCTAGTAATAATTGTAACTTCTTGCAAGTAGGAAATGACCAAATTTATTTAAAAACTCACAGTAAATGGGGCATTTCTAGTTCTATTTCTTTCCCTATTCCTATTCAATGTGAGAAAAGTTGAGAAAAAAAATTGTATGATTTTTATCACTGTTTTTTTAAGGTCTGATGATTTGTTGTAAACAGTTGTTAAAAATTAAAAACTTTGAGTATGAAATGCAGTCTACAACTTAATTCAAACACATGAATTTATTTATTAGTTTTTTAGATAACATTATACATAAGCAAGTGCATGAAATTTGCATGTTTATCATTTTAAAACATTCTGAAGCAAATTTTGTCAGAATTAAACCATTTTTAAATTAATAACTTACCAATGAAGAATTCCTCCTAAATCGGAATTCTACTTTCAGCTGCTGGACTGCCCAGTTAGGGCCCTCACCAATCTCTGCAGACATATTTATAAAATTTTGTCGAATTTTGTGTATATACTCCTCACTTCACGACATGTTGTAGCTTAAGGTGTACTATCCAAATAAGAGTATGTGGGTGTGTAGCGATTGGCGGCACACTTTAAATGAAAAAAGTGGGAAGACCTTTACAGAGGTTCACTGTTAAATTTCCCCACTTTACCTATAAATGTTCAAATTTTTGAACAGATGCCAGGTTCATTTTTCAAAGTGAAAGATTTGGTTAGAAAATATAGTCATTTTATCTAGCATTAGTAGACTATTGAACCCCCTTTTATGGGAGCTGTTTAAATATTGGCAGGGTTGGTTTTCAAAAAATGCTATGATATCATAATATTTGGTGTCGCGATGAATTAGGGGTACACAATGTGCAGTGCACAGACAATAGGATTACAAACATTGTTTTTCTTGTCCTTGACAAAACTTTTTTCAAGTACTTAAAGTTTGTCTCAAAGCGTAATGAGAAATGGTAAATAGAAAAAAGGATACTGTGACATTTTGAATTTGATATTAATCTAAATGTGTTTTTTTCGTGTAATGAAAACCAAGGAGAAATAAAACTTTAACCAAGGTGAAAAATCATTTTGTTTGGGGAGGGTTATCTGTAATTATATTCATGGTAACAATCTTATTGGCAAACATATTCATTAACTAGGTGACGTAGGCTACTATGATAAGTATTTGAATTGAACAGAAAGTGGTAATTTAATAGAGTTTGTCAAATACTTTGATTTTAAAAGTACTTTGGTGACATAATGTTTTCATTTCAATTTACTTCAAAGACAGAAATTTAAATATTGTCGAGGGGGGAAGTAAAAGTATTTTAATGGGTTGAAACACAGGCCTTACATTTTAATGTAAATATTTTTAGGGTCTGTAAAGGCAATCCTTCTATATATTTATTCAACGTAACATTTTGAAATGTCCATTGTTAAAATACTGCATTTTATTACAATGGTCAAATTTGTATTAATTGCATTAATTTGAAAAATTTAATAATTTGGACTCTGAAATAATGCCACCTTTTACCTTTCAGCTCAGGTGAGCTTTTCTGATCACCCATTGTCTGTCGTCCGTTCGTCTAGCTGTTAGTCTGTCTGTAAAGTTTTCACATTTTCAACTTCTCAAGAACCACTGGGTCAATTTTAACCAAACTTGGTACCAGCATTCTTTGGTGAAGGGGAGTTTAAATAATAAAAATGAAGTGCCATGTCCCCTTACGAGGGGAGATAATCATGGAAAGACAAAAATAGGGTTGGGTCATTAAAAAATCTTCTCAAGAACCACTGGGCCAGAAAAAACTGAAACTTATGTGAAAGCATCCTGGGGTTAGTGTAGATTCTTAATTGTAAAAATCATGATCCTAGGGTGGAGGGGCTACAATAGGTAATCCAAGTTTTACATTGAAATATGTAGGAAAAATCTTAAACGATTTTCTTCTAATAAAAACGCTAGGCCAGAAAAAAATGAAACTTGTATGGATCAAGCATCCTTGGGTAGTGTAGATTCTACATTCCCCCAAATGATGGGTAGGGCAGGGTCACAATAGGTTTTACAAAGGGTAAATCTTCTCAAGAAAAGCATAGCCAAAGTTACTCAGGTTAGCGATGTGAGCCATGGGCCTCTAGTTTGCTCTTTCTTCACTTGGATAAATTAGGATGAGATTTTATTCTTTAAAGCTGCAATGATAGTATTACATTTAGCTTTAGAATCTTTAAGTTTGGTCAAAATGATGTATTGATTTTGTTATGATGTCAGATTTTATTATTATACAGAATTTGACATTAAACTTTGAATTTTGAATGATTGACAGAATTTGCTTCAGACTGTTTTGCACCTTTATTAATAACATATAGATAATCTACAATTTAAAAACTTAACAATTAAAAATATATTAATGTTCAGACACCCTGTGTATAGTGTGTTTTTTCTGTGTTCTGTAGATTGCTGACTTTCCCTTTTCCTGTGAGTCTGAGACAGCAAGCACATTCTCAGATTCTACCTACTTTGAAAATTTGGCTGCACAGAGTTCCCTGGAAACCCAGAGTAGACATTATGTTCTACAGTAAGTAACCAGATTTGTCCCCATTACAATAGTTAAATCAGTGAAAGGAGTAAAGAGTCTTTGTCTTGCGGATGGATCTTGAGCATAAAAAGGCACACAGTCTGTTATGTTGTCTGTTCAAAATATAATCTTGTCTTAAGTTATTGAATGTGGGAGAATTATCTGGTTCAAGGATTATTATTGGCAACATAATTTATCAACAATTTGTAATTGTGAAATCCATCCACAATAATTTTTTTTTTTTTTGCCAAAGAGAAGATATTCTACACAAAGAAAACTTACTAAAGTAATGGTTCACAGCAAGAAATATTTGTTAGAAGAAGATTGTGCAACTCCCAGATATTTCTCCCACATGAAAATTAGTTGTTTTAAGAAATGTAACCCAAGGTCCTATGAGGGGTTAATATAAATTGAAACCTGCCAAAAGTTGAGACAAATGTTTTACGATATATGCTGTTTTCATCAGAACTGCTAAGTATGTGCTTAAGTTAATCAAATGTGCCACTTTTAATGTAACTTTCTTCATGACAAATGGATCTTTAGGAAATGAAGCAAGACATGCATGAAGCTGTAATAAAGTAATAATACAAATTTAACATTTTTCTGCCTGCAGACTTCAGTTGACCTCTGACGTGGTGGTACATCTAATTAACCTGGATGGTGTGGCCTATCTTCTGTCATCTGATGTCTCCTCCTTCTTCTGGGAAGATGATGTCTTAACCTCAATGGTGAGAGTATTACTCTGAAACCTTATTTCCAATATCAACTGTTGTTTAGAGTAACAAGAGTTATTTCCCTTATCTCACAAAGTACATGATAACTTGCTTGACTGTATATTATTTCCTGTTAAGTTTTTGTACTCACTTTGTTTGAAAAGTTTACTGTATGAAGCTAGATGTTTTATATTTTAACTAGAAATAATTTTTGAGACCATAAGAAGAATAATGAGTTTGATTGCAAGTTTAACAGTTGTTTTTGTTTCAGTTATTCCAGAAGAGAATACATGTGAACAAGATCAAAGTCAGTGTGGAGGAGTACCCTGCATTGTTCTATGAACTTTATCAGTAAGTATCTAAAGAGTATGAGATGCATAGATGCAGAGGTTAAAAATGAAAAAAAAAACTCATTAGATGAAACATGTTTACTTAAATGAAAAACAGTTGAAACTTCCCTGTCTTGAACTTCTGTAACATAAATGATACTGCCTTGTTTTCAGATACGGAGTGAAAAGTGTCAAGCAGAAGGTCCTCACCCTGTATGAACTCAATGGTGTTCCTGGCATACTCAAGCTGTTCAAATGCGAGTCAGAAGAACTCGAACAGAATGTGGCTCAACTCATTGAGAGCTTTGATCCTGATGATCCTTACTGGAGGGTGAGCCATACATAATAACTGTCAAGCAACAGAACTCACCAGTAGTGGCTAGTGTGCTTATTATGGCATTCAAGTGTTTTGTTCCCTTTCACTGAGGGTCTCATTTTTTTTCTAATTCTTTAAAGAATATTGTTTGAAGTGTATTTATTTTAACTTCACAATTTAATTTAGGGAGAAGACTTTGAAACTGAGGACAGTGATGTAGAGCAGCTAAGTACCGAACAGATAGAAGAGACACTGCAGATTTTACAATTCAAAAGGTAAGTTTTCTAGATGTTTTGGTCTGTACACCATACAATATAAATCAGTTGTCAACTGACTTTTAATTTCTCTTGGAATGCAAAATCATTAAAGGGTATTGAAAAGTGTATATTTTCTGTCTTTTGAAAACCTTGGACAAGAATTGCAGAAGATTTTATCCTGCTTGAAATGTTATGTTACAGGAAGAGAGTGTTACAGTCAATGCTGAACAGTACTGATAACACAGAAGAAATTGTGAATAATCTGAATGATGTAGAAATGAAGATCAAAAGTTTTGAGAGTTTGCTGAAAAACAAGCAAGGTACATTAGGCATTGAGATGTATTGATAATCAAAATGGCTTTTGATATTCTTGTTAAATGGTAGAAGACACAGATAACTTCTATGAAATACAGAACGATATATATTGTGAAGAAAAGAAGAACCTATAGTTATTAAGAATACAGACTAGATTTAAAATTGTGTTTGTAGGTACTGTCAGTAGAGAATCAGAGGCTTCTTACAGAGGGGCTGAAAGTAGGGGAGTGGATCCAAGACAATTTGAGGATGTTACAAAAGAGGAGAGAAAATCTCTGCCAGCATCACCACAAAAAATTGTTTTTGGAACTGACACGTCTTTCAAGGTAAGAACCTTTCTTTATAAACATGCATGATAAAATACAAACAAATAAACCAATTGATCAAAGAATTATAACAATAAGTCTTTAAAAATGTGTATTTATAAAAAGTAGTTGATATGATCTAGTGTCAATTTTTTTTTTAGAAATGCTTTGACAAATGTTATAATTGCAAATATGCTACAAAGATGAAAATCCAATCTTACACCACTAGTTTGAAAATGCATATACTATTTATGAGCTAATTAACACCTCCAGTTCTGTATTCAAATAACTTGTACTTTTTTTAGCCGGTAGCCACAGTTGCAAGTATGCCCCAGCCAAAGCCCCAGGTATCTGAATCACCAGTAGTAGCCGAAAATCCGTCCATTCCACAGTTAAATACAACCAGTCTCCTACAACAAATCAATCAACAACAGCAGCAACTCAACATGTTCCAGACCCTACTACTAAATCAGTATACCCAATCTGGTGCAAATTTCCCTGTGGGAACTGACCCCTTTCAGCAGGTGCCCCCCAATTCTGCTGCTGGGGGAGCGGGAGGAAACATTTTGGGACTGGGACGGGGCATGCCACCTCCGAATAATCCTTTGGGGAATTTTTTGTTACCAGGACTTGTGCCGCTACTGGAGAGTCTGAATCTCAAATCGGATGGAACTTCAGCCCAGACACATCCTGGAATGGGCCGCGGCGCTCCAAACATTCCCAAAGAAAATCCAAGTGGAGAATAGAGAGAAGTTATGAACTTTGCCGAAAACAGTTTTCTTTTTTACCTCGTGTGTTCAAAGATTTGACTGCAGTCTTGAATCTGCTTGGTGATTTTTGTATCCTGATCATGCCTGAACTTCTTTTATAGTGCTTTTATTTGTGTTTTAAATGATAAACTGACAAAATGTGTGGAGATTTGTTGAATTTTTAATTTTGATATTTTTCATTTAAATTGTGTTATCCCAAATTTGGGTTTCCAAATGTAGAAATTACAATTTCCCTCCCATTCCCATGTATTTTATACATGTGTCTATGCTTATGACAATTTTCAGACTATAGATTATTATATTAACAATCTTGTTGAGTTATTTCTTGTGTATTCCCTTTTATAATCCATCAGTGACTAGAATTTATGGTGCTTTTGTTTTTAAAACCCAAAGAAGGGAAATGTTACAAATTTATTATTACATGTACAATGTACATTGTCCAGTGAATGTACAAAGTCCATTTATTACCAATAAAATTGTTGCAAAGTTAAATCTTCTCTCATCTTTATGTTTTGTTTAGGACAGAATTAGGAAGATGTTTATATATACATTTATTTCCTTATGTAGCTTGTAACACGAACGTGACATCACAGTGCATACTTTCTCTATGATAGAAACCAAATTAGAGGTACTGTGAGCAATGAGCTCACTAAATGATACCCCCTGCCTCCCATATGAAAATAACAAAATATGTGTCAAATAAAAAATGTAGAATAGGAGGTGCACAATGGCAATATGTAATAAAGATTCTGTGAAAGTTTCATCAAATTTCATTCAGTGGTATTCAGTGGTATAACTATGTACTTACTTAGTTTACTTAATACCCAGGAGCAGAGAAGAGGATTTTCAAAGAAATCATGCATTTTCACTAATTACTAGTATATAATCTACATGTATATAGCCCTGCCCTAGCACTAGAACCCCTGACCCTGGGGCCATGAATTTCACAATTTTGGTAGAGGACTCAATGCTCATTACATTCATGCCAACAGTTTGCCTGTTTGATGTCCAGGAGTAAAGAAGAAGATTTTTTAAGATTGCAATAATTTTAGTGGTTTTGGCCCCTCCCCTCAGGCCCAAGGGGGGCAGGGACCATAAAGTTCACAATATTTGTTCCTCTTCACCCATAGATGCTGTTTACCAAATTTGGTTGAAATTGGTTTAGTGGTTTCAGAGAAGAAGCTGAAAATGTTGAAATGTTAACACACGACACACGACGATGGACAAAAACGGATAGCAATGGGTCACCTGAGTTACTCAGTTGACCTAAAAATCTTCTCTACTCCTGGACATCAAGCAGTCCAACTGTTGGTATGATTGTAATAAGCATTGAGTCCTCTATCAAAATTGTGAAATTCATTGCCCCAGGGTCAGGGGTTCTAGTGCTAGGGCGGGGATATTGACTCAATCTCTCACCAGAGGGCGTTTTTACGCTCCGCTCCAACACCTCTGTTATCGTCTAAATTACAAGAATCTTGTAAAACGAAAATAAATTATAGATTCACACCAACTTGGTAATTATTTTAAATGAAACTAGAAACATCAATCTTTAGCACATCTTTTGTTCTTTTAAATTCTGGATATATATTGAAATAGCTTCAATATATACGGCACTATTTTGTTTCGAATTTTTACACACATTTTCATTTTGAAATTAAGGAGACAAAGTTAGAAAATATTTACTACCAGAGAGCTTAAAACACATAACATCATTGGCAAAACATACAAAACAATCAATGTTATATAATTTTTGTTGACATTTAATTATTTGACAATCCGCACTACTTTTTAGACGACAACAGAGGTGTAAGCGGAGCGCGCCCTCTGGTGAGATATTGGATATTGACTATAAAGTGAAAATGCATTATTTCTTTGAAAATCTTCTTCTCTGCTCCTGGATATTAATTAAACAAACTAAATTATTATTACTAACTCTATTGATTATATAGTGAAAATACATTACATCTATGAAAATCTTTTTTTCGGCTCTTGGCCTTGGGTAATAAGCAGATGAACTATGGAGGGTAAACGTGTTGAAAAATCCAGACATGTAAATTTGTAAATGTAATCTTGTAAGTTTGTAAATCCAAACTTTGTTTTATAGTGCCATTGTGCAAAATATATTTAACTTTTTGATTGGACACATATTTATGGTTTCTCAGATTAAAACATGGACTTGCCATTATAACCATATGGGAGGCAGGGGTAGGCCTAATTCACTTAGTGAGCTCATTGCTCGCAGTACCTCTTGTTTTTTGCTTGTCTCTCACTAAGTAATGTCATACATGAAAATGTGTTTTTATGCACCCTGATCAAAAGATTGTTTTTGTCCTGTCTGTTTGTCTGTTTGCAAACTATAACTTTCGTCATTACTTTTGAACCATGAATGAAAGAGACTTCTTATTTAGTATGCATACTTCACGAATTAAACTCTTTTAACTGACACCAAGGTCAATGACCTTGTGACCTTGACTGTGACCTTTACACTAAATATAGCTTTTTAGTCAACAAACTTTAACCTTCACCATTACTTTTGAAAGAAGAAAGATAGAGATTTAATATTTGGCACGCATACTTCAATTATCAAGTTCTTTCAAATGACAATGACCTTGTGACCTTGACTGTGACCTTTATGATAAAAATATGTTTTTTAACTTTGTTGCCACCGGGCGCATAGTGTTTCACAAACACATCTTGTTCACCCTGAAAAAAACCCTGTTACAGAAGTAGTCTCAAAACAGTAGTTACAAGAAGTGTATTTGTTTCTTGATCTGAAATGTAAGTTAAATTCCCTGTTGATGGTTTCTAACTAGTTTTGTTTTAGCTGTTTTCGTTGTGCAGGAGAGTCCTTTGGGGTTCTTTACGGTTTACCTGAGTGTGAGCCTGACATAACTTCATCTGTTCATATAAGCCTGATAAGGCGCCATTCTGAATTAAAAAAAATAATGAATCCGGTCTAAATTTAGATGTTTAGAGCTAGTGAGTTTAATAGTTTCGTTTTAAAAGTTTCGTATTAAAGTACCGGTCAAATTTCTTAAAAATCGGAGATATCCCCTTTTTACTGTGATATTTGATGTAGGAAAGTGAATATAATAATTATAGGATGCATGCTCCATTAGCCAAGTGCTTCTAAAAATAATTACGTGTAATATATCACTGAAAATGCGAAAGTAAGACATGCTCTTGATTGGTTTCCTATTAAGCGTATCAAAAAACTATATAGTTATACAACTTGGAAATAAAATTGCAAATTTATTTCTCAGAACCTCTCCTTTTCCTTTTATATCTAAACACTGGCTCACAACCAAAAAATTGCTTAACTTAAAAACGCAATTTTTAAACAGTAACTATTTGCGAAAAAAAGAAAAAGTAGGGTGTAAAAAGGCTCTTGTTTTATTTATTGTTTTTTTTTCATGTTTGAACACAATCTTTATTTCTTTTTGAGAACGAAAATAAATTTTGAGCTGAATTAACTTTCATAAGTTATGTTTAACTTCCTTATCCTTGAATCAAATGGAGGGGGGGGGGTCATTAAAAGAATTCTAAGTCTAGATACAACATGTATATTTGGTACATCTTTGCAAACCCTCTATAGTGTTTTCCACATCTTAAGCATGTCATTTTTTGAAGTTAATCTAAATAGATGGATCTACCGTGCCCCCTAGTTATCTCACTTGGGTTGTGTCCACCCCACCCCCACCCCCACCCCCAACTTGGGTTGTGACACCCACCCACCCACCCACCCACTTTCCATCTCTCCCCTTGGAATTCTATGTTATATTGCTTCTCTGTAACTGAAATATATAGATTTCGGAGAACTATTTCATTCGATTTTTTCCTGAATGTGTATTTTTCAGCATGTAAAATAAGTGCACTTGGGTAAAACTATTTGTTGTTGTTTGTAAGGTATAGAATCATCCTTTGTTAGATATTTTGGATGTAAGAAGTTGATGGTTTTTTGTATTCCTGGGTCTTGGCGAGAGGATAAAAGCATACGATGAATTGGATAAGTATCTTTATTCATTTATTAAAATTATCATCTGTCAACTAATTGTTCTTTCCGATTTTCCCTAATGCCAAAGTGAAGGGAAAGGCCAAGACTGAATGTGTATTTTTCAGCATGTAAAATAAGTGCACTTGGGTAAAACTATTTGTTGTTGTTTGTAAGGTATAGAATCATCCATTGTTATATATTTTGGATGTAAGAAGTTGATGGTTTTTTGTATTCCTGGGTCTTGGCGAGAGGATAAAAGCATACGATGAATTGGATAAGTATCTTTATTCATTTATTAAAATTATCATCTGTCAACTAATTGTTCTTTCCGATTTTCCCTAATGCCAAAGTGAAGGGAAAGGCCAAGAGCCGATCATCCCGTGCCGGACTTCAGTTCCCCTCAGGATGCACTGTAATTTTCTCGACTCTATACAGAACACTAATGACGGGTATACTGAAGTTCATTGTCACTGAATAATCGATGCCCAATCACTTTTTTTTGGATTTAACAGGTAAACAAATTGTAATGGTGGCCTTCAATGATCATGTTAGCATTCAAAAACTACTGCTTGAACCATAAAAAGAAAAAATTAAACTGGATATTCGCAAGCCATGAAGGTCTTCCAAAGTTGATCGGACCTTAAACTCCAAAATAAACAGTCTTTTAAAAGCTAAAGAAAAGATCAATTTTTGTTGATCTACAAGTCCAGTTAATGTTTAAGCCTTCATTGATGAATTTTGTTCTGTTTGGTTTTTGACAAACAAAATATATTTTTGTTGCAAAAAAGCAGGAAACTTTCACTCAAAGTCTACTGCTGTGCTTTACTAATTTTTTTTTTCAATCTAAGAAACAAAAAAACTTTCAAAATCTGATCCAGCTTGCGTCCTTCCACCTAGTGTTGCCTGAGCAAGTTATTTACATTGAAACTGTCATTGATTTTCACATTCAACCAAAAAGGTATGACAGGCTAACTATTCCTATTTAATCAATCAGCTTGTATATATTAGATTTAGAATCAATTGTGTATGGCCATGACAGTGTGAGATAAGAGCCCTTTATGGACATTTGGTGATGCCACTAGATTTGTATCTCCAGCATTGCGAGGTAATGTTCCATAATTCAATAGCTCACCTGAGCTACGCATCTCAGGTTGGCATAAAAGATCAATGTTTGTGAATCTGCCCATTTACTTAATTAATCTCATCTATTTTTGCCCATGTTTAAATTCAATATTTCAAACTGCACATTAGTTCTTTGCAAGATTATGTAATGTTAGATCCATATACTCAATAAGTAATTAAAGGGGGGTCATTTTGATTATAATTGATTACAGAAGGCTGATTACGATAGTGGAAGCAATTCTTCAAATTAAATTACTACTTCTTGCAGGCACTAATGATATGAAAAACAATTGCAATTGAGTGACTTTTGTCTGGTTTTATGGAAGCTGATACTTGAAGTTTTAAAATTGATAAGGAAATGCTTGGTTATATATTGTCCCTTGTCAGCTGGAATAGGATGGGTCCTCTCTCATTAAAAAGAACACATGAAGGTTGAATTATCAGTGTTCTTAGTAAAAGAGTTTGCTCATTTCCTGTAACCTTATTTTGCTTTGTTTTGTATTATATTGCCATAACTGTTAGTTAGAAGTCACTTTAAAAAGTTTCAGGATAACTGGAGTGTTTACTTATGTAAAGCATGTTGATAGAAATGGTGTTTGCATATGACAAAAAAGATTAATTGTCCCATCACTGTTTCACACAAATAAATATTTGTTCAATCCTGGAAATTTGAAATATGCAAGAAAAATATTTGCAGGAATGATGCATATATGTTTGATAATTAATGAAGAATCCTTTAAAACTTCTCCTTCTTTTTTTGGAAATTCATTCCAACAACATGAATGTACATGTATGTTTACAATTTTTACAGGTGAAGTCTATTTAACATAGTAGACGAAAGATATATGCAGTACTCAGTCACTGCTACATGTACCGAAATCATTCCAATAATTTTTAAGTAATGTCCAAAATTTCTGTGAAATAATTAAACCAACCAATATTTGAAAAAAAAAACCTATTTTTTTTTTTTTTTTTACAATATTGTACATTTGATGCAACCCATTTCAAATACTGTTAGTGTATTATATTTAGCATGTACAGTATTTGGCGGAAATTAATTTTTAAACTATTTTAGCATAGATTTGTTTTAGTGCTATCTGAATGTGCAAAATATAAATGTATGATTTACCTGACATTTAGCGATGTACTTGATTTAGTGGACTTTGCTTTCTGCCAAAATCATTAAATGGAGGACACCACTAAAAGTAATACTGTATACTGGGAAATTTTTGCCCCTGTTTTAGTTTTGTCCCTTTTGCCCTACCCTCATTTGGGCGAATTTAAATCAGGGTGAATTTAGTTAACTTCTTAAACAAAACTTTGATCAAATTCAAAATGGGTCAAAATTTTTTGCAAGTATGAAAGAAGAAAAGAACATGCGGAGAAAATGACCCTGTATATATAGTATATTTACACAGTATTTCATCTGACAAGCTCACTAATCTATTTACTGGAAGAAAAATCCTACACAAGTCATATCTGACTTGAAGTCAACCCCCTCCAATAGTTCCCTATATAGTCTAAAATTTCTAAATGGACTTAAGAAATCCAGGTAAAAAAAATACATAAGATTGAATAATAAAGTAGGTAAAGATATTTCATTCCGATATGTGCTCTTTGTAGTGAAAGATATGAAATGCACAGGTGAGTTTATTAAGCATGCACTTCTTAATACTTATGAATGTTAAAGTGAGTCTAGCCAAGATATTTACCTTTTTTGTCCACCCCATCTTAAAATTATTTGTTAGTTGTAAAAATGACAATTTTAGTGTTAATGTGGTAATACCAGCTGAGATTTACCTAGTTTATTTATTTTCTGTTGTTATATATGGTATATACCTACCAAGTAAACAAGATTACACCATGATTGTTCCCTTGGAAGTATCACAAACCGGGCAACAGTTTTCAAATTCTATTGTCTTAATCTCGGGTGAACTCTGAGTAAGTGTTTGTAAATATTTACGTTCACTCTCTCCTTAGCAAACTTCTGTGGCACCAGTTTACACCTATCATCCGATTTGCACATAGTCGGGATATAAAGGCAGTGGAACTTGACGTAATTCCTGCAAGATTCTTTACATGGGCATTTTACGGGGTCATGACCCAAATGCATACATGGATTGAATGCCTATAGGTTTATTGGCTGTTATTTCATAAAATTTAAACAGTCAATACATATATTGGTCTGGAGATTTAAAGTTTATTGTCAACACTGCTCCCAGTTTTTAAGGTTGGGATTTTAAATGGAGGACTTTGCCAGCTAGTACACGTTTTTTGGAATGATGCACAATTATTTTGCAGACCTCAACATTTGCATTTTTATCAAAGATTTAAGAAGCTGTTTGTCTAGAGATATCATTTAAAGAAATGTGGCCTTTGTTCACTGCCAAGTTCTATTCAGAGTGATAGGAATTGATGTCCTTTTTCACATCTTTTGGTATTAATCCAATCTAATCTTTGATCTCAGGAAGATATTCCTGAGGTCTTTTATCAGTCATTTTAAATGCATAAAGACATAGATGAAAATCATCATCATAAAATTGTATAAGACATGTTTTGCTCTTAGCGATTGAGTGTCATGTCGACTTACTTTTTATGTACTCTACAAAGATAAGAAATGGTGAGATTGATAAAGGTGTATTGAGTTGTCACTTTGAAATTATCTTGATAAAATGTTGAGCTAGGGATTTGTTATTCAAAATGTTTATTACTAGATAAGTGAGTTCAATACCGAAAACAAGTTCAGATTTATATCTCTTTGCAATGACAATGTGTAAAGTTGATACATATTTGAATTGAATATGTACGGGTTACATTATGAAATTTTAACATACTGTAAACTTTATCCACGTTTGAGAAATATCTACGAGTTTCATATTTACTTTGTCTCAAAAATTTATTGCCTGGAGACAATTATCATGCCCCTCCTTCGAGGAAGGGAGGGCATATTGCTTTGCTGCTGTCTGTCTGTCGGTTTGTGTGTCTGTCAGTCCACCATCAGTTTCCGTTCATTTTCTTCACAGAGGTTGCACATACTGTATACAGGGTTATTTTCGCCCCATGTTATTTTCGCCCTTTTACACTAGTGAACAATTTTGCGCAGCGCTTGACACTTTTCACTCCGTATCTGAAAACAAGGCAGTATCATTTATGTTACAGAAGTTCAAGACAGGGAAGTTTCAACTGTTTTTCATTTAAGTAAACGTGTTTCATCTAATGAGTTTTTTTTTTCATTTTTAACCTCTGCATCTATGCATCTCATACTCTTTAGATACTTACTGATAAAGTTCATAGAACAATGCAGGGTACTCCTCCACACTGACTTTGATCTTGTTCACATGTATTCTCTTCTGGAATAACTGAAACAAAAACAACTGTTAAACTTGCAATCAAACTCATTATTCTTCTTATGGTCTCAAAAATTATTTCTAGTTAAAATATAAAACATCTAGCTTCATACAGTAAACTTTTCAAACAAAGTGAGTACAAAAACTTAACAGGAAATAATATACAGTCAAGCAAGTTATCATGTACTTTGTGAGATAAGGGAAATAACTCTTGTTACTCTAAACAACAGTTGATATTGGAAATAAGGTTTCAGAGTAATACTCTCACCATTGAGGTTAAGACATCATCTTCCCAGAAGAAGGAGGAGACATCAGATGACAGAAGATAGGCCACACCATCAAGGTTAATTAGATGTACCACCACGTCAGAGGTCAACTGAAGTCTGCAGGCAGAAAAATGTTAAATTTGTATTATTACTTTATTACAGCTTCATGCATGTCTTGCTTCATTTCCTAAAGATCCATTTAAAATTGTCATGAAGAAAGTTACATTAAAAGTGGCACATTTGATTAACTTAAGCACATACTTAGCAGTTCTGATGAAAACAGCATATATCGTAAAACATTTGTCTCAACTTTTGGCAGGTTTCAATTTATATTAACCCCTCATAGGACCTTGGGTTACATTTCTTAAAACAACTAATTTTCATGTGGGAGAAATATCTGGGAGTTGCACAATCTTCTTCTAACAAATATTTCTTGCTGTGAACCATTACTTTAGTAAGTTTTCTTTGTGTAGAATATCTTCTCTTTGGCAAAAAAAAAAAAAAATTATTGTGGATGGATTTCACAATTACAAATTGTTGATAAATTATGTTGCCAATAATAATCCTTGAACCAGATAATTCTCCCACATTCAATAACTTAAGACAAGATTATCGTAGATATAAATTTGTTCAAGTCATGACCCCCGGGGGTAGGGCGGGGCCAAAATGGCCGATCAAAGTTTTGCAAAGGAATATACAGTCAAACTTGTCTTAGCGGCCACCCGAAATCAACGGCCACTCTCGGTCAGCGGCCACTTTCAGTTCCCCCTAACGATTTTTCCTATATATTTTAACTGGAATAAACGGCCACCTGTGTAACGCGGCCAGCGGCCACTCAAATCCTCACCCACAGCCCTACTGACACTGTAATAGGCGGCCATTTCGTCACTTGTTACGATTCTATTATGTCTTTTAAACTCATTCGCTTGGGGTAATTATATCCTCGATAGCCAATTTAGCCTAGCTATTAATGCAATTATATAAATTGCTATTAGATACACTGAACTCTGTTTGTTTATGAAAAAACCTGTAAGATCAGTTTGTAATTATTTTCAAGATCGCCGATTGAAAAATAAAAAGAATTTAATTAAATTCTTGTCAATTGATACTTTCCTCTACCTAAAGAAATCACACCTTTTAGATTTTGATTCCATGTAGAAGCCCTAATTGTTACTCTTGTGAAAACAAAGGGCTTCATGTGGCATGATTATCTGGTGAATTTCACTATCAACAGACATCGATAGGGATTAGTCACGCTCTACTGCATATGACACCTGTGTTTTGAAATGATTTTCAACTGCGTCAATACATCACTTTGGTCAACTGATTAATTTTATTTGTGTGTCTGTGTATGTTACATAGAAATTCTGACAGCTTTATAAACAATGAAATTTACTGTAAAAACTTCAGCAATTTAAGTAAGTTACTTGCTGATGAATTAATTGGGGGGGGGGGGGGGTTACAATGCTGACCATTTTTAACATATGCAAGTGAACTTTTTTTTGACAATTTTTACTTAATTTTCTATGTTTTAATCTATTTACCATTAAACTATTTTTGCATACTTTTTTCTTTATAAAAAAGGATAACAGTCAGGCACTGTATGTATTTCTTGTTTAACTAATATACAGGAACAGAAACATGCACAAAAACTTAAAAATTCTAATTCTTTAATATTCTTTTTGAATGAGTATACATGTATACACATAAAAAGCCTTTGTTTAATTGACCTCTTTTATTATTTGATTAATTAATTTAACTATAGTGCTTAATGTTGTTTTTTCATTGCCCGAATGTCTTTTTCGAGGGCAAACTGGAATAAGAGGCCACCTGTCTTAAGTGGCCAGTATCCGGACTTCCCAACGGTGGCCTCTTAAAACAAGTTTGACTGTATAGGAAAAATCTTTAAAAATCTTCTTCTCAAGAACCACTAGGCCAGGAAAGATGAAACTCATGTGGAATCATCCTCAGGTAATGTAGATTTAAATTTGTTCAAGTCATGGCCCCTGGGGGTAGGGCGTGGCCAAAATGGCCGACCAAAGTTTTACATAGAAATATATTGGGAAACCTTTTTAAATCTTCTTTTCAAGTACTTCAAAGCCAGGATTAGTTATATTTGTATGGAATCATCCTCAGGTAATGTAGATTCTAGTTCGTTCAAATTATGATCCCCTTGGGGGTTAAAATTCAAGCCCTCCCCCCAACTTAAGTTAACTTTCAGTTCTGATCTGATATGTGTTTTTTCCTAGCTGATGTGCTCAGGTGAGCGCTGTGGCCCCTGGGCCTCTTGTTTCCGCATGTTATTAATTTACGCTATGTACGCGGTCACAAATTTTTCGCGGAAATTTGTCAAAGCGTACTTAATATAAATGCAGGATATATAGCGACAGTCTGAGAAATCCGCATAATTTTCAACCCGCGGATTAAACGAAAATTGAGATTTCCGCGGAATTATGACCCCGTGGAAGAAAGTACGTCAACAGTATATTGTGAAAAAAGGAAGAACCTATAGTTATTAAGAATACAGACTAGATTTAAAATTGTGTTAGTAGGTACTGTCAGTAGAGAATCAGAGGCTTCTAACAGAGGGGCTGAAAGTAGGGGAGTGGATCCAAGACAATTTGAGGATGTTACAAAAGAGGAGAGAAAATCTCTACCAGCTTCACCACAGAAAATTGTTTTTGGAACTGACACGTCTTTCAAGGTAAGAACCTTTCTTTTAACCATGCATGATAAAATACAAACAAATAAACCAATTGATCAAAGAATTATAACAATAATTCTTTTAAAATGTGTATTTATAAAAAGTAGTTGATATGATCTAGTGTCAATTTTTTTTAGAAATGCTTTGACAAATGTTATAATTGCAAATATGCTACAAAGATGAAAATCCAATCTTACACCACTAGTTTGAAAATGCATATACTATTTATGAGATAATTAACACCTCCAGTTCTGTATTCAGATAACTTGTACTTTTTTTAGCCGGTGGCCACAGTTGCAAGTATGCCCCAGCCAAAGCCCCAGGTATCTGAATCACCAGTAGTAACCGAAAATCCGTCCATTCCACAGTTAAATACAACCAGTCTCCTACAACAAATCAATCAACAACAGCAGCAACTCAACATGTTCCAGACCCTACTACTTAATCAGTATACCCAATCTGGTGCAAATTTCCCTGTGGGAACTGACCCCTTTCAGCAGGTGCCCCCCAATTCTGCTGCTGGGGGAGCGGGAGGAAACATTTTGGGACTGGGACGGGGCATGCCACCTCCAAATAATCCTTTGGGGAATTTTTTGTTACCAGGACTTGTGCCGCTACTGGAGAGTCTGAATCTCAAATCAGATGGAACCTCAGCCCAGACACATCCTGGAATGGGCCGCGGCACTCCAAACATTCCCAAACAAAATCCAAGTGGAGAATAGAGAGAAGTAATGAACTTTGCAAAAAACAGTTTTCTTTTTTAACCTTGTGTGTTCAAAGAGTTGACTGCAGTCTTGAACCTGCTTGGTGATTTTTGTATCCTGATCATGCCTGAACTTCTTTTATAGTGCTTTTATTTGTGTTTCAAATGATAAACTGACAAAATGTGTGGAGATTTGTTGAATTTTTAATTTTGATATTTTATCATTTAAATTGTGTTATCCCAAATTTGGGTTTCCAAATGTAGAAATTACAATTTCCCTCCCCTTCCTATGTATTTTATAAATGTGTCTAGGCTTATGACAATTTTCAGACTATAGATTATTATATTAACAATCTTGCTGAGTTATTTCTTGTGTATTCCCTTTTATAATCCATCAGTGACTAGAATTTATGGTGCTTTTGTTTTTTAAAACCCAAAGAAGGGAAATGTTACAAATTTATTATTACATGTACAATGTACATTGTCCAGTGAATGTACAAAGTCCATTTATTACCAATAAAATTGTTGCAAAGTTAAATCTTCTCTCATCTTTATGTTTTGTTTAGGACAGAATTAGGAAGATGTTTATATATACATTTATTTCCTTATGTAGCTTGTAACACGAACGTGACGTCACAGTGCATACTTTCTCTATGATAGAAACCAAATTAGAGGTACTGTGAGCAATGAGCTCACTAAATGATACCCCCTGCCTCCCATATGAAAATAGCAAAATATGTGTCAAATAAAAAATGTAGAATAGGAGGTGCACAATAGCAATATGTAATAAAGAATCTGTGAAAGTTTCATCAAATTTCATTCAGTGGTATGAGAGGAGTTGCGGATAAGAGATGGATACTAGTACCCAAAGTGTAACTAACACCCTTGATTGAACCTGGATAACTAATACACATGTAGTATATACCGGGTATATCCCTCCTATGCAGTGACATGTTAAAAAGGATAGAACTAATTTAGAATACAGGAAGTCTTAATATTTTGTAATGATATCAGTCATTTACTGGTCATTGGGAAATAATGACATTAAGCCATTTTTTAATCCCCCAGCATGAAATGGTTCAGCAAGGCCACATGCATTGTCATAATTATGTCCCCGTTCCGAAGGAGAGGGGGCATGAATTACATATAGTATTGTAGTGGCAGGATATCATGTGATGATGCCTAGTCAGTAGATTTAATACACTGGTGAAGCTAATATAAATAATTTATCCCACTGATGAAATAATAGTCTGTGGTTTCACTTTGTTAAATTGTTTTTCTCCAATACATGTTTCATCACTCTCATATGGTGCCTATGATGATGTCACATGTAACATAATGTTGTTAAATGTGACTTGTATTTTGTGCTGTAATAATGTACTGACAGAATTGGACTTTCAGTGAAAGAAGAAAATTTTTTGTTCCCTACATGACTTTACTTTTTACTAATTGTCAATAGACACTAGTTACTTGTCCATAGACACTAGGAAAAACTCATGAACTTGAATTGTAGGAAGTGTTGCAAAAGAACAATAACTCTGTATCAATCGTGTATTGAATTTCCAAGTGACTGAGTATATGTAATACACCCCCTTAACCCAACCAAGTTCAACCATTTGTGAGCAAGGATTTCATCGAAAAATTAGCAGAGGTGGGAGAAACTCTTGTAACCTTGTGTGTTTGTCAGTCTGTCTGTAACAAATTGTAGTTTTCTCATCAACTACTCAATGCAGTTCACTCACAGCTTGAAATTTTTCACTTTTTGTTTAGGGATGCCATATGGTGAGATTTATTTTGGTAAGAATCTGATACCAATTTTCTGTGAAAGTGTGGGCCTGTCCTTACCACACATAATGAATTTCATCAGTTTTCTCAGCAATTACTCATTGTAGATGCTTGAAAGACTCTTTTAGCCCACCAATTCGTTAGGCATGGCAAATGGTGGGATTCATTTTTAGGTCAAACTCAGGTTATCTGTTTTCGTCTGTCATCGTGCTTCGTGCGTTAACATTTAAACATTTCAGCTTCTTCTCTGAAATGCTGAACCAATTCAACTAATTTTGGCATATAGCATCTATGGGTGAAGGGGAACAAAAATTGTGAATTTCATGGTCCCTGCCCCCCTGGGGGTTGGGCCAAAACCACTAAAATTAGTGCAATCTTTAACAAGAGGCCCACGGGCCTTATAGGTCACCTGAGTATTGTGCAACAACTTTCAAACAATTAACTTTGGTTCGTGTTTTAAACCAGAGGCTATGAAATTCTCAATTCACAATTTTGAAAGAGGCACTATTGCTTATCATAATTAGAGACTTAGCATGCTTACTCTATTTACTTAATACCCAAAGGTAGATCAAAGTAACAAAGAGAAAATGCACTTCCGCTTTATAACCAGTTGTGCACATCATCCCAAGGGACTCACTGACCTTAGGGCCACATATTTCAAAATTTTGCAAATTTTATCATAAAATGGTTGATTAATACCAAAGAGCAGATTTCAAAGCAGTAATTTATTTTCAGACTATGTACCCTCCCCCCTGACCCAGGAGGGGGGGGGGGAGCATAAAAAACAAGAAATCTGTGAGCCAATGCTCACTAGTAATACCCCCGCTCTGATGTAAATAAGCACTGTCATGTTAATATACTGTTTACACAAGTTCAAGTACAGGCAGATGAAGTTGACATCAGATTCATATCAAAATTAATCACACCATATGGCATGCCTCAACAAAGTCGGTAATAAAATTTCAAGCATCTGCTATGAATAGCTAATGAGAAAACTGCTATGAAGATTTGTCATGTATGAAACGGACAGACGCACAGACAAACAGGAAGTTGATATCAGATTTAACCAAAAATGTATCCCACCATATGGCATGCCTCAGAGAAGATTGTGTTAAAATTTCAAGCATTTTCATTGAGTAGTTGCTGAGAAAACTGTGACGAAAATTTGTTATGTATGAAACGAACAGACGTACAGACAAACAGGAAGTTGACATCTGATTTAACTAAAAATGTATCCCACCATATGGCATGCCTCAGAGAAGATTGTGTTTAAATTTCAAGCATCTACGATGAGTAGTTGCTGAGAAAATTGTGACGAAAATTTGTTTCGGACGGACACACAGACAGACACACACACACACACACACAAGGGTAAAACAGTATACCCCCCTCTCCTTCAGAGCGGGGGTATGATAACCATTTTGTTAGATGCACCTTTCTTCATCATAAATATATATTCTTAGATCATTGGTATAAAACCCAGGAGCAAAGGGAAGATTTTCAAAGAATTAATTTATTTTCATTATATAATCAATAGAGCCCTCCCTAACACCAGAACCCCTGACCCTGGGGCCACAAAATTCACAATTTTGGTAGATGCACTCTTGCTTATCATAACTATATACATATACTGTATACAGGGAAATATTCGCCCCTGTTTTAGTTTCGCCCCTTTCGCCCTTACATCGTTTGGGCGAATTTAAAAAGGGGCGAATCAAAAAATATACAATATATTTTCTTAAACAAAACCGTGACTGGGCGAATTTAAAACGGGGCAAAATTGGTTGCAAGCGTGAAAGGGCGAAAATAAAACGGGGCGAAAATAACCCTGTATACAGTAGTTAGTTTATTTAATACCCAAAGGCAGAGAAGAAGATTTTCAAAGAATTAATGCATTTTCACTACTAGTATATGATCAATAGAGGCCTGTCCTAACACCAGAACCCCTGACCCTGGGGCCATAAAATTCACAACTTTGGAAGAGGAACTCTTGCTCAACATAATTATGTACTTACATAGTTTATTTAATACCCTGGAACAGAGAAGAAGGTTTTCAAAGAATTAATGCATTTTCACTATAAAATCAATAGGGCCCCGCCCTAACACCAGAACCCCTGACCCTGGGGCCACAAAATTCACAATTTTGGAAGAGGAACTCTTGCTCATCATAACTATGTACTTTAATAGTTAGTTTATTTAATAGCCAGAATCAGAGAAGAAGATTTTCAAGAATAAATGCATTTTCACTATATAACCAATAGTGCCCCGCCCCAACACCAGAACCCCTGACCCTGGGGCCACAAAATTCACAGTTTTGGAAGAAGCACTCTTGCTCATCATAACTATGTACTTAGTTAGTTTACTTAATACCCAGGAGCAGAGAAGAGGATTTTCAAAGAAATCATGCATTTTCACTAATTACTAGTATATAATCTACATGTATATAGCCCTGCCCTAGCACTAGAACCCCTGACCCTGGGGCCATGAATTTCACAATTTTGGTAGAGGATTCAATGCTCATTACATTCATGCCAACAGTTTGCCTGTTTGATGTCCAGGAGTAAAGAAGAAGATTTTTTAAGATTGCAATAATTTTAGTGGTTTTGGCCCCTCCCCTCAGGCCCAAGGGGGGCAGGGACCATAAAGTTCACAATTTTTGTTCCTCTTCACCCATAGATGCTGTTTACCAAATTTGGTTGAAATTGGTTTAGTGGTTTCAGAGAAGAAGCTGAAAATGTTGAAATGTTAACACACGACGATGGACAAAAACGGATAGCAATAGGTCATCTGAGTTACTCAGTTGACCTAAAAATCTTCTCTACTCCTGGACATCAAGCAGTCCAACTGTTGGTATGATTGTAATAAGCATTGAGTCCTCTATCAAAATTGTGAAATTCATTGCCCCAGGGTCAGGGGTTCTAGTGCTAGGGCGGGGATATTGACTCAATCTCTCACCAGAGGGCGTTTTTACGCTCCGCTCCAACACCTCTGTTATCGTATAAATTACAAGAATCTTGTAAAACGAAAATAAATTATAGATTCACACCAACTTGGTAATTATTTTAAATGAAACTAGAAACATCAATCTTTAGCACATCTTTTGTTCTTTTAAAATCTGGATATATATTAAAATAGCTTCAATATATACGGCACTATTTTGTTTCGAATTTTTACACACATTTTCATTTTGAAATCAAGGAGACAAAGTTAGAAAATATTTACTACCAGAGAGCTTAAAACACATAACATCATTGGCAAAACATACAAAACAATCAATGTTTATACAATTTTTGTTGACATTTAATTATTTGACAATCCGCACTACTTTTTAGACGACAACAGAGGTGTAAGCGGAGTGCGCCCTCTGGTGAGATATTGGATATTGACTATAAAGTGAACATGCATTATTTCTTTGAAAATCTTCTTCTCTGCTCCTGGATATTAATTAAACAAACTAAATTATTATTACTAACTCTATTGATTATATAGTGAAAATACATTACATCTATGAAAATCTTTTTTTCTGCTCTTGGCCTTGGGTAATAAGCAGATGAACTATGGAGGGTAATCGTGTTGAAAAATCCAGACATGTAAATTTGTAAATGTAATCTTGTAAGTTTGTAAATCCAAACTTTGTTTTATAGTGCCATTGTGCAAAATATATTTTACTTTTTGATCGGACATATATTTATGGTTTCTCAGATTAAAACATGGACTTGCCATTATAACCATATGGGAGGCAGGGGTAGGCCTAATTCACTTAGTGAGCTCATTGCTCGCAGTACCTCTCGTTTTTTGCTTGTCTCTCACTAAGTAATGTCATACATGAAAATGTGTTTTTATGCACCCTGATCGAAAGATTGTTTTTGTCCTGTCTGTTTGTCTGTTTGCAAACTATAACTTTCGTCATTACTTTTGAACCATGAATGAAAGAGACTTCTTATTTAGCATGCATACTTCACGAATTAAACTCTTTTAACTGACACCAAGGTCAATTACCTTGTGACCTTGACTGTGACCTATACACTAAATATAGCTTTTTAGTCAACAAACTTTAACCTTCACCATTACTTTTGAAAGAAGAAAGATAGAGATTTAATATTTGGCACGCATACTTCAATTATCAAGTTCTTTCAAATGACAATGACCAATGACCTTGTGACCTTGACTGTGACCTTTATGCTAAAAAATATGTTTTTTAACTTTGTTGCCACCGGGCGCATAGTGTTTCACAAACACATCTTGTTCACCCTGAAAAAAACCCTGTTACAGAAGTAGTCTCAAAACATTAGTTACAAGAAGTGTATTTGTTTCTTGATCTGAAATGTAAGTTAAATTCCCTGTTGATGGTTTCTAACTAGTTTTGTTTTAGCTGTTTTCGTTGTGCAGGAGAGTCCTTTGGGGTTCTTTACGGTTTACCTGAGTGTGAGCCTGACATAACTTCATCTGTTCATATAAGCTTGATAAGGCGCCATTCTGAATTTAAAAAATAATGAATCCGGTCTAAATTTAGATGTTTAGAGCTAGTGAGTTTAATAGTTTCGTTTTAAAAGTTTCGTATTAAAGTACCGGTCAAATTTCTTAAAAATCGGAGATATCCCCTTTTTACTGTGATATTTGATGTAGGAAAGTGAGTATAATAATTATAGGATGCATGCTCCATTAGCCAAGTGCTTCTAAAAATAATTACGTGTAATATCACTGAAAATGCGAAAGTAAGACATGCTCTTGATTGGTACTTTTTCTTTTTTTCGCAAATAGTTCCTGTTTAAAAATTGCGTTTTTAAGTGAAGCAATTTTTTGGTTGCATATGGAGCTGTTGTGAGCCAGTGTTTAGATATAGAAGGAAAAGGAGAGGTTTTGAGAAATAAATTTCCAATTTTATTTCCAAGTTGTATAACTATATAGTTTTTTGATACGCTTAATAGGAAGGGTGTAAAAAGGCTCTTGTTTTATTTATTGTTTTTTTTTCATGTTTGAACACAATCTTTATTTCTTTTTGAGAACGAAAATAAATTTTGAGCTGAATTAACTTTCATAAGTTATGTTTAACTTCCTTATCCTTGAATCAAATGGAGGGGGGGGGGTCATTAAAATAATTCTAAGTCCAGATACAACATGTATATTTGGTACATCTTTGCAAACCCTCTATAGTGTTTTCCACATCTTAAGCATGTCATTTTTTGAAGTTAATCTAAATAGATGCTCATAAGCTGTATTCCTGAAACTATCACTGTCTCTGCTAAAATGTTGAAGACATATTCTGCAAATATGTATGAATGATAAAAAAAAGGATTTTCAAAAAAAAAAAGAGAAAGAGGGTATTTTAGCCTAAACTTTAGACATTTTTATCATTACATTTTTTATACATTCATAAATAAATTTTTTTATACATTCATAAATAAATTTGATTTTATGCACAAGATGAATGTGAAATTAATTGATGACGCATAATTAGATACGACATACGATCCCTTGTTTATACATGGCATCATATCTTGTGTGTGAAATGTGTTTCCGTAGAATTTGATTTATTTACAAATTGTTCATGTTTGTCGTGTTGATGTGGAATTATTATAAATTCCCGAATTCTGATACTTTACAATTCTGTTGTGTTGGGAATGTACATTAGGAAGATGCATATACTTTCAACATTATGAAAAATATACAGCAAATCGAACGCCTTTTTGTGTGCAGATCATGAAATGTACTGAGCTCCACGGGTATTTGTTGTCCTGAGCGCATTAATCTTGAAGCCCAAATTCTTACTTGGCTAGTGATACCTTTAGAAAACATGTATATCTAGATGAAAGATAACTCGGCAACATGCGCCATCCCATTGTTTAAGTTTTATTAGTTGATTACACCTCCTATACCCGATTTCGCGGATTCAACTACCTCAATATCGAGTATTATACGCGATTTCAAGGATAATACCCGATTTCGAGTATTCTCTCCGACCTGATGTACCTTGCTTGTTTTTCAGCAAACTCTCAAAACTTTTGATCTTCATTTCTACATCATTCAGATTATTCACAATTTCTTCTGTGTTTTCAGTACTGTTCAGCATTGACTGTAACACTCTCTTCCTGCAACATAACATTTCAAGCAGGATAAAATCTTCTGCAATTCTTGTCCAAGGTTTTCAAAAGACAGAAAATATACACTTTTCAATACCCTTTAATGATTTTGCTTTCCAAGAGAAATTAAAAGTCAGTTGACAACTGATTTATATTGTATGGTGTACAGACCAAAACATCTAGAAAACTTACCTTTTGAATTGTAAAATCTGCAGTGTCTCTTCTATCTGTTCGGTACTTAGCTGCTCTACATCACTGTCCTCAGTTTCAAAGTCTTCTCCCTAAATTAAATTGTGAAGTTAAAATAAATACACTTCAAACAATATTCTTTAAAGAATTAGAAAAAAAATGAGACCCTCAGTGAAAGGGAACAAAACACTTGAATGCCATAATAAGCACACTAGCCACTACTGGTGAGTTCTGTTGCTTGACAGTTATTATGTATGGCTCACCCTCCAGTAAGGATCATCAGGATCAAAGCTCTCAATGAGTTGAGCCACATTCTGTTCGAGTTCTTCTGACTCGCATTTGAACAGCTTGAGTATGCCAGGAACACCATTGAGTTCATACAGGGTGAGGACCTTCTGCTTGACACTTTTCACTCCGTATCTGAAAACAAGGCAGTATCATTTATGTTACAGAAGTTCAAGACAGGGAAGTTTCAACTGTTTTTCATTTAAGTAAA
>PRKT01001244.1:85358-98126 GCA_003671525.1 Saccostrea glomerata | reverse complement strand
CTAAATAAAGACTTATTTAGGTGTAATATTATTGACAGTCCACTGTGTACTTGCGGAAAAATAGAAGATGCATATCATTTCTTTTTTTCTTGTGTGAACTACACTGCCCCAAGAAACGATTTGTTCAATGCTATTTTTAGAATGATAAATTTACGTATTGTAGACACTCATGTTCTATTATGGGGAGATAATTCGATCAGTGTTTCTGAAAATGAAAGTTTATTTTTAAATGTGCAATTGTTTATTAAGAGATCTGGTCGTTTTTGAGTAATGCTTTTAGATTTGTATGTCCATACTACATTAATTCAATTCTGTATATGCATTGCCTATGTTAGATAATTTTATTGACCTTTGGTTCCTGTGTAAATTAATTTTGAACAATGTACTTTGTGTTACAAATTGTTTTAAAGGAGAGGACGTTCTAAGTTTTTAAGAACTTGTGTCCAATCCTTTTGTTATAACATCAAAACAATAAAATATGTTCAAATCAACTAATTATTCAAGTTGCACATTAGTAAAAAAAAAAACCCATTTCATTGATAGATTTATAGGTACACGAAAGGATAAAAAAAGATAATGACTTATGCATACATTTAATTAAATCATTAAATGTTTAATTATCTATAATTTAATTGTACGATGTTGTGTTTTAAGGACAGGTAACTCAGGTGTGAAAAATGACCAACTTAGTGCCGATTTATGAGTTATCGTTTATAGGAATGACACATAGGCTACTTCAGCATTGGTATTGTTCTGTACACAAAAGGGTTCCTTACATTGTTTTGTACACAAAAGGGTTGACCAAAAGAAGGAAAATGTCTTCACTACCTCAAATAAGAGGGTCAAATGAATGGGGAACAGACTATATTCAATATTTTTAACTTTCTTTGACGATTGTAATGAGGAAGAAATACATGTATAATGACATGTTTTTTGTGTACATTTTTGCGCGTCCTATATAAATATATATATTTTTACAAGTAAATGCAACAATTATCTTTTTATTTGCATTACCTAGCACGAAGAAAAACGACCGAGTATAAACATTTAAGCAGGTTAGAACTTAGGAGGAGAGTAGATGTCACTTTATATTTTAATTAAACATTTTACTTATGTAATATTTAGATCATATTAAGTAAAATTTTAGTGGTTAAGAAGGGGCGGAGGGAGCGAAGCGACCGAGCCCTTCTTAACCACTAAAATTTTACTTAATATGATCTAACTTAGTTAGAACATATTTCATTGGCTAATAAGTCAGCGCGCGGAGTTACTGCATAGACATAAAATCTTAACAATTAAGTGATCAAATTAATAGAAAATTTAGCAGCTGCTGATTGGAGGAAAAGCGGGTTAGGTTCTAAATCTAATTAAACGGTGTCCACAACTATCAAGAAAATAAGTTTAACAGAAGTGCTAAATTTTAAAACCACCGAATTCTTTTGACCGCAAAGTTACACTTGGGAAATGCGAAAATCTGACTTGCATATAAACAGTAAGATACCTCGGACCTGTTCTAAACTAGTTTCACCAACGAGTTGTTCATAACAGCGAACCCTAGCGGCAGTTGAAAGGCCTATAAAATATCAATAATATATGTAATAAAATCATGCATTGTAAACGTTTTAAAATATAGATATAATAAAAAATACGCATTTTGTTGGAGTGTATTTATTCCACTGAAGTATATTGTAGTTATGTGTTCATTAATGTTTTTCTCTCAAACAGGAGGGGGTGCCACTATCATATAATGAGAATGAAATTAATAAAATTTAATATTTAGGCCTTTGTCGAAAGAAAAATCCAAGACTTCGTCCTGATTTCTTATCTATTGTGTGCATCTGAAACGGGGATACAAATGTTCATGCATCTGGAGACAATGACTTGTTGAACTGCGTTGTTTATTATTGGACTAGTCTATTTATGTAGTAAACAACCGCGGGATCGGGAAACAAATTAGAAAAAAAAATTCTTTTGTGTTGCTTGTATATACTGATATATATGATATGTTACTTGAACAATTAAAAGAATGAGACAAAATGTGTGGATAGAATTTCTGAAGTATTAGAAGGAGGTTAAAAGGACAAACTTTATTTAATTCCATAGAAGTAAGTACACCCATTCACACAATAGATCAATCCAAGGAAAAGTCACGAGCTTACTAAGTGACATTTAAAGCGAAAATAGCGATTCACCCCTTTCGTAGAATATAATAGGACTGATCCAGTAGTATAGAAATGCAGAAAAAAAGGAACACGGACATATTGAAACGGTGAATCACATAGAATACTTGTTCCATGCAAAAAAAAAAAATAATAATAATAAATAAAGGACGTAAATACTTAAGTATTTTCAATTAGTAATATAATTCTTTTTTATGAAAACTGTTTCTTTTCAAATGCAGGTAAAGAATTCCAATGTAAATCAGCTTACACAAAATCTAGCTCTCTAGGTATGACATACTAGTTCTGAATCTTGCAAATTTCAATCTTTATACAGCGTGACGTCAGGCAATAACTCTTTTACTTGAGGGAAAAAGACAATATACTTCTAACTATGTTGCGTATGTCCTTAAGAAGAAAAAAAAATGTTCATTTTTATATTCTTGTAAAGAAAATCCAATTAAACTTCGACACTTCCCAACGACACAATCGTAAATGGAACAAATACAATAATATTAAATGGGTAATTTTTTTCTTTGATTAACGATATATAGTAGATCATAATATGAAAAAAAAACCTGCCCCGTGGAGCAGATATAAGGAAAATATTTTTTCTGGCATATAATGTTAAAGTACAAAAATATGCAGTAATATAGATCATGGCATAAATCTATTTTTGAAGGGGAATGTGTTATTGGTAGACCCTCCTGGGATTGGAGAATCAGAAGCTCTGACGAACATTCTCAAAGAAATTCTACCAAACGCTGTAGCTTTTATATTTATGGTAAACGTGTCAAATTCTGGCGGTGTTCAGGAAGATAGGGTAACGTTTTTTGCATGTCAATTTCTATGTATATTAAAAAATATATTATATTTAATTAAGTGGTTTTGATGATGAAAATGCAAAAATAACGTTTGATACTGTAAATTCGTTTCTTATTTCTGTGACAAGATTCTTTATTTTCTTTGAATTATTTTTTTTTTCTATAAAATATTTGCTTATAGTATTTTCAAACAATTTCACAGTTTTTAAATTACTCAATGAAGTACATATTACTTTTAAATCTTCCAGTCTCAATGAAATGCAGTTATTACTATGTTATCTCCTAATTCTTTTTCTATCTCTATCAAACTCTGTCTTTTCATTGTTTTTTTTTTTTCAAGCTTATTGAAATTTTAAAAACCATTAAAAACGCAGCACCACAAATGCTTTGTTTTAATCCCTGTGACGTTCTCTTTGCAACGAATAAATGGGATCTAATTGACCCAGAGGCTGGAGAAGACACTGAACGGCATAGTGGTGATTCGAGTGATGACAGCAATAGTGAAGAACATGTTAGCGACAAGGAGAAACTGTGGGATATGATTGTGGAGAAGATTGAAAATGTTTGGATGGAGTGTGACAAAGAACAGATTTTTAAACTCAGTTTACAGAAAGTGAGTTTTTATTGCATTTAATTCTTTAAAATATGCAATACCTGTACTTTTTTCTGAGTAATGGCTTGAATTCTTTTCCAAATTATTCAAGTACAACCTGGATTGGGTCAGGTAACGCAAATTATAAAAACAGCATAAACTGACCAAAACCTAGTTTTAAAATCATGAAACATCTGTGAGTGTAAAATTCCGTTGCTTTTTATTAGCAAGCTCTATGATAAATGTGATGACATTAACTTTTCTATCGTCAACTCCCCTTACTTATGAAGCATTAACCCTCATCACATGCATACAGAGTTTATATATCCCAGCTGATTTGATACGCAAGATCATGCTCTACGTATGACCAATTTCTAAAATGAGGTAAATTATTCACAAACAAGTTGATGAAACAGCTGATTCAGCTGTCTCCTTTAAAGTTTCGAAAGTTCTATGGTCGATACAATGACCTTGTCAGTAAATACAATTTATCTTTTATGCTGATTGACACTTTTCATTCTAATTGTTAGTCCATTATTTAGACACTGAATTAAAGATATAATTTTCTCTTATTTCCCCATCATGACAAGGATCACACAGCGGACGTGATCAGTTGGAAAGGGATGCTTACTCCTCTACGGCACCTGTTCCCACCTTCGATGTTTTGAAGGTCAATAATTAAAACTGGAATTTTTCATGAATCCCAAAGACTGAAAAAGGAGAGGATGATTCATCTCTCAGGGGGTGTTCGTAAACCAATGAATAAAATAATCAGTATTTATGATGAGAGAATTACAACACAAAATGACAAGCACCTTGTATTTGTGCATTGTGCACTTTGATTGGAAGAAGAGGTCGCTATAGAGATTTATATGCTTACAACTCCCACTTGTATGGGGCTATCGCCGCTTAAAAATTTTCAGAAAATTGGATTTTTAGAACCTCGGAATATTTGTGTTTTTAAACTGATATTTTGTCTCCCTATAGTAATTTTTCCCCAAATATATTTGAAACTTCAGGTAGATACAGCAACTGACACACAAGAAAAAAGAGAATTTCAAAGATTCACGGACGAATTATCTCAAATTATTGAGAGAAATAAAGACAAGAGAGTACAAACTCATTTAAGGTATGTAACATTAATCATTATTTAATTACCCAAAAATTATTCTTGTATTTGGTTCTGGTCTCGTCTCTGGTTCTTGTCTCAAACGTTTGCGTTCGCAAATTTACCATAAATATGTAACAAAATCGGATTCTTCCTATTTATCATAAAAGGGTCAACCTCATTCTGGACTCCAGTCTATAATACTTTATTGTTAAACCTCAACCATCAAAGTTCGAGGAAGCAGAGTCCCGAATGACATTCGATGCGCAAAAGCATGCTCTACGTATGAACAGTTCCTAAAACGAGATAAGTTATTGACAAACAAGTTGATGAAACAAGAATATCAGCAGTCTCGTTTAAAGGCATCATTGAGTAAGTTCTTTGGTCGATACAATGACCTTGTCAGTAAATAGAATTTATCATTGAGTCAAATGCTGACTGACGTTTTTAATACTAATTGTTAGTCCATTATTTATACACTGAATTGACGACGGACTTTCCGGTTATTTCCCGATTTTGACAAGGAGCACACTGCAGGTGTGACCGGTCAGCAGAGATTGCTCACTCCTCCATTGCACCTGTTCCCACCTCTGATGTTTTAGAGGTTTGTGTATGCTCTGCTTCTATTTTGTATTGTTTTATGGACATGATATTGAATACTGTTCGTTATCTCCATATCCTTCATTGGGCCGATCATGATTGTGTTCATTTAATTTACACCCAGGATCTTGACTATTTCATTGACAAGACACGCAAAGTGGAAAAAACTCTTATATAATCCTTGAGCTGGGTCGAAACGATTCAATTCAGCTCTTTATTTTCTTATTGAATTCCTTAATATTTAAATTTCCAATGATATGAATATAATATATTTTAAACTAAATTTTCAATTCTGTCTAAATCTGAGGACCTTCTTGACCTGAGCGGCTCACAGGTGTTTAGGAGTGGAGATTTTACCCAACATGTACAGAATACAACCAAGACAGTCACGATTCAACTTTCCACTCATTATTAAATTAATTAGTTCATTTGTAATAGTAATGAATACAATAAATATTTCTTACAATATACTAAAAATTACTAGTTATGATATTAAAGACTGTAACCCGTAAATAAATGAAGCCATGTGCAAATCTAATAATTTGACCGCGAAAGTCTAGAAAATCATGTCATTTGTACAAATTGCAACCAAGACAGTCACGATTAAGCTTTCCGCTGAAATTCTGTCTGTCGGCCGCCTGTTTTATGCACGATGCCGTTCATCCCTTAAAAGTCCTCATAAATTTTTAATAGTTATTTTTAATTTGAATTTTATATTACTTTTATTCTGACCTGGAGTACTTTCTAAACTTTTAATGCACATTTAAATAATTTCCAATCTTTTGCATAATCTTTACATATTATTTGTTGTACATGTAGCTGACTTATCCGAACGTCTGACCTCTGGTCACTTCAATACTATTGGTTCTTAACTCTAACCAAATACATCTTTCGACAAAAAAGTCAAGTAAACAACCACGTTCCAATGACTCATTTCTTGGAGCCGTTTAAGGTTAAAAGTTTAATTCCTAGCAGTCAGCATCTTGAATTACTTTTATCTTCAGAGTTCGCTTCTGCTATCTCCCTCGGCAAATATACAACAATGTGTTCCAATCTTATTTTATGACAATTTGTAATGGCATGGTAACATATGATCATATGTAACATAGGGCAGTAGCCTCTGTGTGTATCGCGGAATATACTTCATTTTTCAGACTTTAAGCAATGCACTGTATTGACAAAATCAAAATTAAGCATGAGACAGACTTCTTTGAAAATGAAATCTGAAATAAATAAAAGGTATCATACATTTGACAAGTTTGTTTAATGCATGACTTTTTGGGACTGACTAGGGCATTTTAATATGTAGTCCCAAGATAAGGTTTAGGGTGATAGCTTAAAAATTGAAACATTTGTTGAAGTCTAACGTAACCGTAATTTTGAGTTGACGTGTGAATGGACGTAAATATTGTTAATTGATGAACGTTAAAATTTAATATTTACATTTCCAATAAATTTCCCTTATTATTTTTTACAAAAAAATGCAGTTCATTTTCTCATGAACTACATTACGTATGTACCACGAATAAGCATTAATATCTTCATTGTTGCATCATAATATCGCTCTTGACTTCAACAAATATAGTAAACACTGTTTTGCATTAAAAATGACAGTTAAATGGCATAAATCTATGGCAAGTCATCAGAAAAAAGTATATAAATATAAGAAATGAATTTAATTTTTGAAGATTCTTGAGGTATATGAACTACAACTCTTCACGCCGACATATTCATGAAATATGCTAGCGTGAAGCGTCGTAGTTCATAACCTCAAGAATCTTAAAAAATTAAATTCATTACTTAAATATTTTAGACGTGTTGAGAATATGATTGGAATTCTGTTGACAAATTACATGTATAAACATACACTTTTAAGGGGGTCTTAAGCTACTAATCCAGGTACATGCGTAGGTATTTCGCATTTCAGCTCAGCATTGAATATCTTGGTTAAGATTTGATTTTCTTTTACATTTTACAGCTTTTTAGAAGATTTAGTTTTCAAAATAGAAAAAGGAATACTGGCAAGGATTCACTATGTAGAAACGGGCAACACCCACACCTTGACGGAAATTCAAAAATCTCTGAAAAAAATTAATGATGACTCTAATCATGCAAGTATTTTTTCGCAAATTATTAATCATTAAAAGAATGATTTTAAAAGAATTTTAAGTTTAGTTTTAAAGGCCAAAAAACCCAGTGATTATTGGCTGAAAAATGAAACTCATAGTATGCTCTTAACTTTTCGTCAGTTAGGAAGCATGATCTTATTTTGCATTGTGATGACAATCAATGTTTTTTTGTTTTTTTTTTGCAAAAGCAAAAGTAAACTATTCCAGAGAAGTTCTTTAGAAATCAAGCAATACGATGTACTTTCCACAATTAATCCACCGTGGTCAAGTTGTCTTGTTCCCTTTCTTCCTTTAAGAGAATTTATATGAAATAAGATAATTGTAATTTTCTTTTAATGAATATAATTAATATTCGACGTGGATTTTATATCGTTTCCAATCAATCTAATTTTCTGTAAACAATGAACTGTTTGTCGGTCCTATCACGAATGTCGAAGAAGAAAAGTGTTTAAAAAGTATAATTACATATAATTTATATTTAAATTATCAGGCTTTATCACATGTTATTTGTTATTTTTAGAATAACTGAGTTTTCATGTTATGTGCCTTGTTGACTCCATCAAAATTGTGAATCTCATGGCATCTTGGTAAAAACACGAATGTTATTGAATTTTTATGATACTCACTTGTAGGTGACATACAAGGCTCGTTGGACTCTTGTTTAATTTTTCCTACGGGATAATTTCTGAAAAAAGATTCCGTAGCTTTACGCTATGTAACATTTAACCAGTTTAGATTTCGGAAATCAAGCACCTTCCCCTTTTCCGACAAAAAAGTAGAAGACCTGCTTCTTAAATACAATGCATTAACAAACAATTAAAAATCCAAATATTCACGGGTTCTAACACAATATTATATCGTAAATCAGTTACTGGCGAAAAACTCCAGAAATATACGAGATTTAAATTTAAAAATGACAGTGTAGAAACAATAAATTCTGAAAGAGAGTACGATAGAAAAATATTTTTTCTGCAGAGAGTAGTTATACTTCCATGGTTTGTACAAAATTGACGTAAGATATTTTAGGAGAATTATAAATAAAGTACAATGAAACATCGGAAAAGATTTTTTTCGGATTACATTGGAATGGTGGAACCAGTTTCGATAATGAAACATTGTAAATGATTGATTTAGTGTATGTTGTTAAACGTCCCTTTCTAGAATTTTTCACCCATATGGAGACGCCACCACACTTGCCGGTGAAAAGCTACAAATGTTGTCATATGCTGGGCACTCATGGTCATTGAACAGAGAGCGATCTTTTTTTTCCTGCTAGCACCTTTATCGCGAAAGAAAAAATGATATCTGTGAGACTCTGATTGGAAAAAAAAAACAAGGTTGAGGACAGAGCGTGCGTATCAGAGTAGAAAGCATGTGGGAAACTTGTACTAAAATTAAGCCTCTCAGGTAGCCTTACATTAAAGATAATGTGTTGCTGTTCGTGCAAAATACATCATGAAAACTGCAATAAATTTAACAGTGTTGTATTACTTGCTAGCCATGTAGCCATCGTAAGGGTGCATGTGTAGTAGAAGGACAATTCAGGGTCCATATGTAAAACAATAATTAAAGTAATATTCAGATAGAATGGATAGAAAGGCAACATGAAACATAGCCAATACATGAACTCCCTTACACCTAATATAAACCTTCTTTTCTGTGAAGAAAAACTGTGTGTAAATCAGATAGCTATACCAATACTCTGTACTCAGAGCCATTGAGCAGTGAGGGATCTTTTTCGTGCCGAACGACAGGGGACCTCGATTTATACGATCTCATCTGAAAACAGTCTCAACATCCCGCAGTGTACTAGTAGTATTCAATCCCGTGACGTAAAAATAAGGATTAGTGTAAGATTCTCAATTAACAACACATGTGCTCAGTAGCCATCTTTAATACACACACATGACGTCACACATACAAAGACAATACAGTTCACAAGACAAGCGGCATTACTCTGTAAATCTTGTTAAATCTCCCTTTTTGAGATATTTGTGAAATAACAGTTTTTACAAATCAGAGAATCTACTGCTAAATAAATGCTAAATAAATGTACTGTTAATTTAAAATGTCCAAATTTAGAATTTAGAATTCTGTATATTTAAATTACTCCTAACATAATAACAATAAAATAATAATAAATAACTAGATGAGATCTCGTTGTGAACAACGAGTGGGTCTTCCGTTCGATTCTTGATGAGATGAGAAAAGATTTTGATTGAGATTTTTTTACAATGATAATTTTCTTAAGAAAAACGATTGTGCTGCCGTGATGGTATTTTTTAAATATTGAACGTTAAACTGTCATAAATTCAAATTCTGGCCCCTCTTGGCCCTTTATGTAAGGGACCAGCCCTTTTTTTCAAATCATCTGAAAAATCTAATGCTTTTTAACACTTTTTGCTCAACAAGTGTCCAGAGATTGTTTTTCATTTTCGAGTTATTAGCAAAAGAAATATTTAGGGGCCAACCCTTCAACTCCCTAATGGGGACGTTTAGCGAAAAATGAAAGGTTTCATATTGTTCAGAACATGATTTTGAACATCTTTTGTTCAATATTACTTCTCAAAATATTTCTCCCTTTCGAGATATGAAGCGTCAAAGATTTAGAATTCTAGCCCCTTGTGGCCCCTAATTATGTACCATACGACATAAAAATCATAATATATCGTTGTAAATGGTTGAGATAAACATCTTTGCTTCAGTAATGTATTACAAAATATTAAGTACTAAAAATTTAACGATTGAAGACTTTTGGCCCCTCTTGGCCCTTCATTTGACTGCCCAGCCCCTTTTTCTTGATTTCGACTTAAAGCTCTTAGAATTTTCAACACTTTTTGTTCAACAACTACTCAGAGATTCTTTTTCGTTTTCGAGTTATTCGCAAAAGAAATATTTAGGGACCAACCCTTCAACTCCCTAATGGGGACGTTTAGCAAAACATGAAAGGTTGCATATTGTTCAGAACATGATTTTGAACATCTTTTGTTCAATATTGCTTCTCAAAATATTTCTCACTTTCAAGATATAAAGCGTCAAAGATTTAGCATTCTGGCCCCTTGTGGCCCCTAATCATGTACCATACGACATGAAAATCATAATATATAGTTGTAGATGGCTGAGATCAACATATTTGCTTCAGTAATGTATATTATTTTGAACATCTTTTGTTCAATATTGCTTATCAAAATATTCCCAGCTTCTGAGATATAAAGCGTCAAAGATTTAGCAGTTTAGCCCCTTTTGGCCCCTAATTATGTAACATACGACATTAAAATCATAATATATAGCTGTAGATTGTTGAGATAAACAATTTTGCTTAAGTAATGTATGACAAAATATTGTCTGCTAAAGAGTTATTGATTAAAGACTTCTGGCCCCTCTCGGCCCTTAATTTGAGTGTCCAGCCCCTTTTTCTGGATTTTACCTTAAACCTCTAATGATTTTGAAAACTTTTTGTTCAACAACTATTCAGAGATTCTGTTTCGTTTTCGAGTTATTTGCAAAAGAAATATATAGGGGCCAGCCCTTCAACTCCTTGATGGGGATGTTAAGCGAAAATTGAAAGATTGCACATTGTTCAGAACATTATTTTAAACATCTTTTGTTCAATATAACTTATCAAAATATTTCCCGCTTTTGATATATAAAGCGACAAAGATTTAGCATTTTGGCCCCTTGTGGCCCCTAATTGTGTAATATACGACATTAACATCATCATATACAGTTGTATATTGTTGAGATAAATATATTTGCTTCAGTAATGTATAACAAAATGTTGACTGTTAAAGAGTTATCGAGGAAAAACTTTTGGCCCCTTTTGGCCCCTCACATAATGAGTCAGCACTTTTTCCTTGATATCACATTAAAGATCTTGTCATTTTGCACAAATTTTGTTCATTATGTTTTAACAAAATAATTATACTTTAAAAGATATGATACAAAATGTCTTTAAAAATCAGTCATAATTCTTGTCCTAAATTTTGACCCCTACCGAGCTTCCATACTAGGCACTTCCGGAAGATTTGAAAATATAGGTACAAAGCTACAACGTGTCGACTATATTCGTTGAAAATTTCGTTACTCTAACTTTTGCCGTTTTCGAGTTTTTGTCCGGACA
Source organism: Saccostrea glomerata (assembly GCA_003671525.1). Taxonomy (NCBI): domain Eukaryota; kingdom Metazoa; phylum Mollusca; class Bivalvia; order Ostreida; family Ostreidae; genus Saccostrea; species Saccostrea glomerata. Next base: position 86,594 of record PRKT01001244.1, on the reverse strand, counting down.
AAATGGTCATTAAAAGTCCAATTAAAGGGCGATAATTCACGACCGGAAGTAAATTTCGAAAAATTAAAAAAAACATATTAACTTCAGATCATGATACATCATCCACGAAAATTTCATATAAATCCGTTCAAGCATCTCTGAGAAATCGTCTGCACAAAATATCGACAGAAAAAAAATAATAATAACTAGATACGATCTCGTTGCGAGCAACGAGTGGGTCTTCCGTCCAATTCTTGATGAGATGAGATGAGATTTTGATTGAGATTTTCATTCTAAATTAATGATAAAGATTTTGAAGAAGAACTTTTTTGCCTCCATAATCTGTAAAAAGACATTGAACATTAAGGACTTAAAAATTCGACTTTTGGCCCCTCGCGGCCCCTTCTATTAGGGATCAGCCCTTTTTTCTTCGTATCATCTTAAAGCTCTCAGGATTTTGATTAGTTTTTGTTTAACAACTATTCAGAGATTCGTTTTCGTTTTTGAGTTATTTGCATTAGAAATATTTAGGGGCCAACCCTTCAACTCCTTAATGGGAACGTTAAGCAAAAAATGAAAGGTTGAATATTGTTCAGATTATTATTTTGAACATCTTTTGTTCAATGTTACTTATCAAAATATTTTCCACTTTCGAGATGTAAAGCTTCAAAAATCGAGCATTCTGGCCCCTTGTGGCCCCTTATTATGTACCATACGACATAAATATCATAATATGTAGTTGTAGATGATTGAGATAAACATTTTTGCTTCAGTAATGTATTACAAAATATTAACTCATAAAAAGTTATCCATTGAAGACTTTTGGCCCCTCTTGGCCCCTAATTCGAGTTCTCAGCCCCCTTTTCCTGATGTCATCTTGAAGGTCTTATGATTTTGAACATTTTTAGTTCAATAACTATTCAGAGATTCTTTTTCGTTTTCGAGTTATTTGCAAAAGAAATATTTAGGGGCCAACCCTATAACTCCCTAACAGGGACGTTTAGGGAAAAAGAAAAGGTTGCATATTGTTCAGAACATGATTTTTAACATCTTTTGTTCAATATTGCTTATCAAAATATTTCTCTCTTTCGAGATATAAAGCGTCAAAGATTTAGCATTCTGGCCCCTTGTGGCCCCTAATTAAGTACCATACGACATAAATATCATAATATATAGTTGTAAATGGTTGAGATAAACATCTTTGCTTCAGTAATGTATTGCAAAATATTAACTGATAAAGAGTTATCGATTGAAGAC
>PRKT01001244.1:67231-82455 GCA_003671525.1 Saccostrea glomerata | reverse complement strand
GTTTTCGAGAACACTCGAAGACAAAATTGCATTTTAAAATCAGGAAATTGCCCATAACTTGGCACTGGTAGCGAATTTTCCAACAAACGGAATTTTATATAAAATTCATATAATGACCTATAATTCCTGAAATTTTCATTGAAATCCATCCAATAGTTTACGAGAAATCGCCTGCACAAAATTTTGTCTAAAAAAAAAGAATAATAATAATAATAATAACTAGAAAAGAAACTCGTTGTAAGCAACGAGAGGTCTTCCGTCCGATTTAGAAAAAAAAGTAAAATCAAACTGAAAAAGTGATTTTAAAAATCAGAAACACGGGGGATCGAACCCGGGTCGCCAGCGTGAAAATCCATTGCGGTACCCATTACACCTTTGGGAACCCGCTTCAAATTAACATTCGAATATCGCGAGATTGTTTTTTTTATTCCAACATACATTCCATTTTTTTTAAATTCAGTTTGGAATTATAAACTGAGAGGTAGCTTGCCAAATTTTGATCAAGATGATCAGATCGGAATTTGTTACTTGAGTTTTAACAGTAATTTTTAGGATAGATATTCTATAAGGGATGAACAGATGATACTGTTTTCTTTCCTTTTTTCGATATGTATTCAACTTTTTATTCCATGCAACTCCATATACAGGCTTGCCAATCTTAAATATTTCTGCACTATTGTCGCAATTGTCTACTAATTAAGTCAGGTCACGATACATTATTTTGTGCCAAACGTCACAAGCAATTCTTAACGCTATCCTTTGTAATGTTTGATCTATTGAATGGATGTGATAGTTTCAATGGAAATTAGAAATGTATCTTCTTATAACCGGAATTTTGAGCGTTAGAATGTATATTTATCACATTATACAAATATAATTCGTATACGGCCAAGTAACACAAAAGCAGTTAATTCGGTAAGATTTTCCACGAATTTTGTATCCTGTTTACCCCCAAAGTGGAGATGAGTTACACGTTCATGAAACGTTTGGAATGATTCACTGAAAAAAAATCACTCGCCCTCCGACGGTGAAGGAATCTGATACTATTTATGTTCAATAACTTGCATTTATTACAAGAATATTTGTATTACCTTTAATAAACAATCTCTTTAAAAATGTTTTTCTTGTTTTTGTCTTTTCTATTCATTTAATATGTCACAAGCCTGAGTGGAAAAATAAACAGAAGTCAAGTATTACTTCAGAAACACAGTGAAAATTAAGTTAGGCAAGTTTCTTGAAAAGCTATTACTTAATATAACCATGGTTTAGGATAAGTTTTCCCTGGTGCAAAACAAAAGATTGTAGTCATCATATTTCCACTTGTAGTCGTGTTGCATTCTACTTTGATATGCAGACAAAAGCAATTTCAATAGACGTTTGAGGAAACCTCATATTAAAACTATACTCAACGTAATTGCGATGTAGAAATCTAAAGAATACTTTACATTTCATAAATCTTTTTGGTAGAAGTTTCGTTCATCTAAACGCTCAGCTGACCTTCTAGAACCCGACTTGCTTAATGGCGGAGTTTACGGAGAACGCCGCCATCTTGGACACACTTCAGATTTTTAAATGCGAATATCTAGTGTGTGGATTGATCAATTCTTAAATAAATTATATATTAGGCTTTTCCAGTAGGATCTTAATTACCATCTATTACATCAAACAAAAATATTGAGAAACAAAAAAGTTGAAAAATTGCACATTTTGAATTCACTTCCTGTAGCGACCGGAAGTACTGACGACGCAAACGAAGGCAAAATTGCACATCTATAACTCATGGTCTATGATCTCTAACAAGTCTCCAGTTAATATCTAGAGCCGTTTTTGAGAACATTCGAAGACAAAATTGCATTTTAAAATCAGGAAATTGCCCATAACTTGGCACTGGTAGCGAATTTTCCAAGAAACGGAATTTTATATAAAATTCATATAATGACCTATAATTCCTGAAATTTTTAATGAAATCCACTGAATAGTTTACGAGAAATCGCCTGCACAAAATTTGGTCAGAAGAAAAAAGAATAATAATAATAATAATAATAAGAAACAATAGAATCACTATAAGGTCTTCCGTTGAGACGGAAGACCTTAATAATAATAATAATAATAAGAAACAATAGAATCGCTATAAGGTCTTCCGTGAAGACGGAAGACCTTTATAATAATAAGAAGAAGAAAAGTGAAAAAGAAACATAAGAATAATAGAAAGGTCTTCCGCTGGAGACGGAAGACCCTAATAATAGAGAAAAAAAACGAACGAAAACAATAAGGTCTTCCGTTTGAAACGGAAGACCTTAACTAGATACGATCTCGTTGCGAGCAACGAGTGGGTCTTCCGTCCGATTCTTGATGAGATGAGAAAAGATTTTGATTGAGATTTTCATTCGAAAATAATGATTTTCCTTAATTTGTAAAAAGGCAATGAAAATTAAAGACTTTAAAAAATCGCATTTTGGCCCTTCAGCGGCCTAATATTAAGGATCAGCCCTTTTTTCTTCATATCATCTTAACACTCTCAGGATTTTGAACACTTTTTGTTCAACATCTATTCAGAGATTCTTTTTCGTTTTCGTGCTATTTGCAAAAGAAATATTTAGGGGCCAGCCCTTCAACTCCCTAATAGGGACGTTAAGTGTAAAATGCAGGGTTGCATATTGTTCAGAACATGATTTTGAACATCTTTTGTTCAATATTACTTATTAAAATATTTCCCACTTTTGAGATATAAAGCATCAAAGATTTAGCATTCTGGCCCCTTATGGCCCCTAATTATGTACCATACGATATAAAAATCATTATATATGGTTGTAGATCGTCGAGATAAACATCTTTGTTTCAGTAATGTTTTACAAAATATTAAGTAATAAAGAGTTATCGATTGAAGACTTTTGGCCCCTCTTGGCCCCAAATTTGAGTTCCCAGTCCCTTGTTCTTGGTTTCACCTTATAGCTCTTATGTTTTGAAACACTTTTTGTTCAACAACTATTCAGAGATTCGTTTTCGTTTTAGAGCAAAAGAAATATTTAGGGGCCAGCCCTTCAACTCCTAAATGGGGACGATTAAAGAAAAATGAAAGGTTGCATATTGTTTAGAATATTATTCTGAACATCATTTGTTCAATATTGCTTAACAAAATATTTCTCACTTTTGAGATATAAAGTGTCAAAGATTTAGCATTCTGGTCCCTTATGGCCCCTAATTATGTACCATACGACATAAAATTCATAATATATATTGTAGATCGTCGAGATAAACATCTTTGCTTCAGTAATGTATCACAAAATATTAAGTTATAAAGAGTTATCGATTGTAGACTTTTGGCCCCTCTTGGCCCCTAATTTGAGTTCCCAGTCCCTTGTTCTTGGTTTCACCTTATAGCTCTTATGATTTTGAACACTTTTTGTTCAACAACTATTCAGAGATTCGTTTTTGTTTTATAGCTATTTGCAAAAGAAATATTTAGGGGCCAACCCTTCAACCCCTTAATGGGGACAATTAGCGGAAAATAAAAGGTTGCATATTGTTTAGATTATTACTTTGAACAATTTTTGTTCAATATTGCTTATCAAAATATTTCTCACTTTCGAGATATAAAGCGTCAAACATTTGGCATATTGGCCCCTTATGGTCCCTAATTATGTACCATACGACATAAAAATCATAATATGTAAGTGTAGATTGTTGAGATAAGCATTTTTGCTTCAGTAATGTATAACAAAATATTGACTGTTAAAGAGTTATCGAAAAAAGGCATGTGGCCCTTTTTTTGCCCCTAATGTGACGAGTTAGCACTTTTTTATTGATATCATTTTAAAAATCTTGTCATTCTGCACGAATATCGCTCAGTATGTTTTAACAAAATATTTATACTTTAAAAGATATGATACAAAATGTCTCGAAAATTCACTCATGATTCGTGTCCTAGATTTTGACCCCCACCGAGCTTCCATACTAGGCACTTTCAGAAAATATCCTGACCCAGGTGCACAATGGCAACATGTCCTCTATCTTTGGTCAAAATTTCAGCGCTCTAGCTTAAACCGTTCTTGAGTTCTGCTCTAGACAAGAAAGCCCTCTAAATTTCGATTAAAGGGCGATAACTTCTGACCAGAAGTGAATTTTTTAAAATTGAGAAAAATGAATCAGGTTTAGGTAAAGACACAACTTTCCTGAAAATTTCAAGATAATCGATCGAGTCATCTCCGAGAAATCTTCTGCACAAAAATTGTAAGAAAAAAAAATGAAGAATAATAAAAGTGAAAAAGAAACAATAGAATAATAGAAGGGTCTTCCGCTGAAGACGGATGACCCTAATAATAATAAAAGTGAAAAAGAAACCGAAGAATAATAGAAGGGTCTTCCGCTGAAGACGGAAGACCCTAATAAAGGTAAAAAAGAAACCGAAGAATAATAGAAGGGTCTTCCGTTGAAGACGGAAGACCCTAATAACTAGATGAGATCTCGTTGCGAGCAACGAGTAGGTCTTCCGTTGCATTTCTCGATAAGATGAGATGTGATTTTGACTGAGATATTCGTTAAAAGAGAATGACATTAAGTTTTCCTTCAATGACTTTAAAGTTTCTCATTCTTATCACGATTTTCTGAACATCTTTTGTTCAATACGGCTTATAAAAATACCCCCCTCCTTTCAAGACGTAAAGCATGACAAAAAATAGCATTTTGGCCGCATTGCAACCCCTTATTACGTAAGATATGGCCAAAATTTTATATTATATTGTTACAAGTCGTTAAGATGTATATTTTTGCTTCTGTAATGTATCACAAAATATTAATAATTAAAGAGGTACAGATACAAGACTTTTGGCCCCTTTAAGCCCCTATTTTAAGGTGTCAGCCCCTTTTTCTTGATATCAAATCAAAGGTCTTGTAATTTCAAAGACTTTTTGTTCAACACCTATTCAGAGATTTCTTTTCGTTGTGGAGATATGCTTCATATAGATATTTAAGGGCCACCCCTACAAGTCCTTAATGGGGCCATTTTTCAAAAATTCAAAGTATGCATCTTGTTTAGAATATTAACCTGACCATCTTTTGTTCAATATTGCTTATCAAAATATTCCCCATTTTCAAGATATGAATCATCAAATATTTAGCATTCTTGCCCTTTGTGACCCATAATAACGTAACATATGATCCAAATTCTATCAAATATTGTTGCATATTGTTATGATGAATACCTTTGCTTCTATAATGTATCACAAAATATTGATCATTTAAGAGTTAAGGATGAAAGACTTTTGGGCCCTCTGAGCCCCTAATTTGAGGGGTCAGCCCCTTTTTCTTGATATCAAATGAAAGGTCCTGTGATTTCAAAGACTCTTTGATCAACACCTATTCAGAGATTTCTTTTCATTGTGGAGATATGATTCATATAAATATTTAGGGGCCACCCCTACAAGTCCTTAATGGGGCCATTTTACAAAATTTCAAAGTATGCATATTGTTGAGAACTTTTTTCTGACCAACTTTTGTTCAATATTGCTTATCAAAATATTCCCCCTTTTTGAGATATAAAGCGTCAAAGATCTGTCATTCTGGCCCCTTGTGACCCCTAATTACGTAACACATGATCCAAGTTGTATAATATATTGTTGCAAATCGTTAAGATGAATACTTTTGATTCTGCAATGTATTACAAAATATTAATCAATTAAGAGTTAAAAATGAAAAATTTTTGGCCCCTCTGAGCCCCTAATTTGAGGGGTCAGCCCCTTTTTCTGGATATCAAATGAAAGGTCTTGTGATTTCAAAGACTTTTTGTTCAACACCTATTCAGAGATTTCTTTTCGTTTGGAAGATATGCTGAATGGCAATATTAAGGGGCCACCCCTTCAAGTCCTTAAAGGGGCCATTTTACAAAAATTCAAAGTATGCATACTGTTTAGTATATTATTCTGACCATCTTTTGTTCAATATTGCTTATCAAAATATTCCCTCTTTTCAAGATTTGAAGCGTCAAAGATTTAGCATTCTGGCCCCTTGTGACCCCTTATTACGTAAGATATACTTAAAAGTTGAAAATATGTTGTTGCAAATGGTCTAAAATTAATAAAAATCGAAAAATCGAGCAGAAAAAGTGATAAATTTTTTTGTACACACGGGGAATCGAACCCGGGTCGCCCGCGTGACACTCCAACGCGCTAACCATTCCGCCATCGGGATCGCCGCTTCGCGTTTTCAAATGCAAATATCTCGAGATTGGCTTTTTCGATTTTCAAACAAATTACATATTTGGCTTCTGCAAAAGGGTCTCTATTCAATTCTAAAACAAAACTATTAAAAAAGAAAAGTTGAAAAATTGCGTTTCTTAAATTCGTTTCCGGTATCGACCGGAAGTAATGACGACGCACGAAAAGGCGATTCTGCAACGCTATAAGTCATGAACTATCATCTCCAATTAAGGTAAGTCACTCCTGACATTTGTTATATCAAGGATTTTTTAAGAAGTATATTTTGGATAAGTACTCATAAAGTGTAACTCAAAATCGCAAAGAAAATAGGGGTCAGTGTGCATCCTACTGATCTACGGTACATTTAAGTTGACCTTTTTGCACTAAAATTTCATCTCTTTGGTTAATTACTTTAACCCTTATTATATTTAATCAAATGTAAGCATGGCAATAGAACAAATCTTATTTTGAACAATATTTATCATTAAATAAATCTTGCAAATTAATGCGCGTAAATTATTGTGTGACTTTTTTGCACTAAAAAATAACATTTTTGGGGTATTAAAAAACTTAATAGGCAATGATAAATTTTCTTATATCAAACTTTTTACGACTTTAGTGCTGATCAGTCACAAGTATCGAGTAGTTTAAAATAATGAAAGAAAAAAGTGGGGTCAGTGATGTTAATTTTGAAATATTTGTCAAAATATGTGATTTTCAGGCACAAAATATTGTAAATTTGATCTTGACTTCTTTAATATATTTTCATTTTTTGGAAAAGTTTGTTAAGGGAAGGTGTAAAACTTAGTCTAAAAATATAAATTAAGACCTATATTAAATATTTTTAGCAATATCAAAACGGAAAATATTCTCCGAGTAAAAGAATATGAAGTTAAATTTCCATTACATTAAATTTGTTAAATGTGCAGATTTGCAGAATTTTCTGCTAAATATCCTTCCACCAAAAGAAATAGTCCCTCATAAATCTTGCTTCTTTGTAGATTTCTGAGCAGTTTTTTCATTGAATGTTAAAAAATTTACATTATTGAATTTTAATATGTTATAAAAATTGAATTTTAATAAGTAGTTTTGAAGTAAAAGCTTCTGCGTTAACTTTTCCAAAAAGCTGACGAGTGACTTACCTTAATCTTCAGTTCATATCTTAAGCAGTTTTCGCTACTAAATCAAGACAAAATTGCACTTTAAAATCAGAAAATTGTCCATATCTCACGACCGGAAGTGACGTCATCAACGAAAAAAATTTCCAATAAGGTTCAGATCAGTACCTATCAGATGTGAAAGTTTCATGAGAATCGGCCCAGTAGTTAACGAGAAATCGCGTGCACAAAATCGGTAAGAAAAATAATAATAATAATAATAACTAGATGAGATCTCGTTGTGAACAACGAGTGGGTCTTCCGTTCGATTCTTGATGAGATGAGAAAAGATTGAGATTTTTTTACAATGATAATTTTCTTAAGAAAAACGATTGTGCTGCCGTGATAGTATTTTTTAAATATTGAACGTTAAACTGTCATAAATTCAAATTCTGGTCCCTCTTGGCCCTTTATGTAAGGGACCAGCCCTTTTTTTTCTTCAAATCATCTGAAAGATCTCATGCTTTTTAACACTTTTTGTTCAACAAGTGTTCAGAAATTGTTTTTCATTTTCGAGTTATTAGCAAAAGAAATATTTAGGGGCCAACCCTTCAACTCCCTAATGGGGACGTTTAGTGAAAAATGAAAGGTTTCATATTGTTCAGAAAATGATTTTGAACATCTGTTGTTCAATATTACTTCTCAAAATATTTCTCACTTTCGAGATATGAAGTGTCAAAGATTTAGCATTCTGGCCCCTTGTGGCCCCTAATTATGTACCATACGACATAAAAATCAAAATATATAGCTGTAAATGGTTGAGATAAACATCTTTGCTTCAGTAATGTATTACAAAATATTAAGTGCTAAAGAGTTATCGATTGAAGACTTTTGGCCCCTCTTGGCCCTTCAATTGACCGCCCAGCCCCTTTTTCTTGATTTCGACTGAAAGTTCTTAGAATTTTGAACACTTTTTGTTCAACAACTATTCAGAGATTATTTTTCGTTTTTTGAGCTATTAGCAAAAGAAATAATTAGGGGCCAACCCTTCAACTCCCTAATGGGGACGTTTAGCAAAACATGAAAGGTTGCATAATGTTTAGAACATGATTTTAAACATCTTTGTTCAATATTGCTTCTCAAAATATTTCTCACTTTAGAGATATAAAGCGTCAAAGATTTAGCATTCTGGCCCCTTGTGGCCCCTAAGCATGTACCATACGACATGTAAATCATAATATATAGTTGTAGATGGCTGAGATCAACATCTTTGCTTCAGTAATGTATTACAGAATATTAACTGCTAAAGAGTTATCGATTGAAGACTTTTGGCCCCTCTTGGCCCCTAATTTGAGTGCCCAGCCCCTTTTTCTGGATTTCATTTTGAAGCTTTTAGGATTTGGAACACTTTTTGTTCAACAACTATTCAGAGATTCTTTTTCGTTTTCGAGATATTCGCAAAAGAAATATTTAGGGGCCAACCCTTCAACTCCCTAATGGGGACGTTTAGCGAAAAATAAAAGGTTGGATATTGTTCAAAACATGATTTTGAACATCTTTTGTTCAATGTTGCTTCTCAAAATATGTCTCATTCTCGAGATATAAAGCGTCAAAGATTTAGCATTCTGGCCCCTTGTGGCCCCTATTCATGTACCATACGACATGTAAATCATAATATATAGCTGTAGATGGTTGAGATAAACATCTTTGCTTCAGTAATGTATTACAGAATATTAACTGTTAAAGAGTTATCGATTGAAGACTTTAAGCCCCTCTTGGCCCCTAATTTGAGTACCCAGCCCCTTTTTCTTGATTTCATCTTGAAGCTTTTAGGATTTGGAACACTTTTTGTTCAACAACTATTCAGAGATTCTTTTTCGTTTTCGAGATATTCGCAAAAGAAATATTAGGGGCCAACCCTTCAACTCCCTAATGGGGACGTTTAGTGAAAAATGAAAGGTTGCATATTGTTCAGAACATGATTTTACTTATCAAAATATTTCTCACTTTCGAGATCTAAAGCATCAACGATTTAGCATTTTGGCCCCTTGTAGCCCCTAATTATGTAATATACGACATAAAAATCGTAATATACAGTTGTAGATTGTTGAGATAAACATTTTTGCTTCAGTAATGTATAGCAAAATATTGACTGTTAAAGAGTTATCGATTGAAGACTTTTAGCCCCTCTTGGCCCCTAATTTAAGTGTCCAGCCCCTTTTTCTGGATTTCATCTTAAAGCTCTTACGATTTTGAGCACTTTTTGTTCAACAACTATTCAGAGATTCTTTTTCGTTTTCGAGATATTCGTAAAAGAAATATTTCGGGGCCAACCCTTCAACTCCCTAATGGGGACGTTTAGCGAAAAATGAAAGGTTGCATATTGTTCAGAACATGATTTTGAACATCTTTTGTTCAATATTACTTATCAAAATATTTCTAACTCTCGAGATATAAAGTGTCAAAGATTTGGCATTAAGGCCCCTTGTGGCCCCTAATTATGTACCATACGTCATAAAAATTATAATATATAGCTGTAGATTGTTGAGATAAACATTTTTGCTTCAGTATTATATTACAAAATATTAATTGATAAAGAGTAATCGATAAAAGAGTTTTGGCCCCTTTCTGCCCCTAATGTGATGAGTCAGCACTTTTTTCTTGATATCATTTAAAAGATCTCGTTGTTCTGTACAAATGGTGTTCAGTATGTTCTTACAAAATATATATACTTTAAAAGATATGATGCAAAATGTCTCCAAATATCACTCGTGATTCGTGTCCTAAAATTTGACCCCTTTCGAGCTTCCATACTAGGTACTTCCGGAAACTATCCAAACTCCCAGTAACATGGGGACATGTCCTCTATCATCACTAAAAATTTCAGCGCTCTAGCTCAAGCCGTTTTCGAGAAAATGAACGGACAAGGAGGTCCTCTGAATTTTGATAAAAGGGCGATAACTCTAGACCGGAAGTGATTTTCACAAAATCCTTCAGCCGGTATAAACTTCAGATTATCATGCAACATCCCTGAAAATTTGAAGCAAATCCATCCAACCATCTCTGAGAAATCTTCTGCACAAAATTTGTGCAGAAAAAAGAATAATAATAATAAGAAAAGTGAAAAAGAATCATAAGAATAATAGAAGGGTCTTCCGCTGAAGACGGAAGACCCTAATAATAGGGAAAAAGAAACCGAAGAATAACAAGAAGGTCTTCCGTTGGAGACGGAAGACCTTAATAATAACTAGAAAAATTTGGACACCCATATACAACTCAGCAAACCCTTATTTACTTTCACTGATAATCTTGACTCAATATCTTAAGTCGTTTAGGAGGAGTTATCTGGACAAGCCGACCCTATTAAAATCAGAAAATCGTCCATATCTCATGACCGGAAATGACGTCGTACTTATAAAAAATTTCCAATAAGGTTCAGATCAATATCTATCAGATCTGAAAGTTTCATGAAAACCGACCGAGCCGTTTTCGAGAACTCGCGTGCACAAAAATCGGTAAGAAAAAAACTAATAATAGGGAAAATGAAACCGAACGAAAACAATAAGTCTTCCGTTGGAAACGGAAGACCTTAATAATATAAAACAAATCTGCCGCATTTAAAAGCATCATTGGACACATGAATTAACTTTAAGAGTTAACTTTACACATAAAAAGAGTTTGAAAACATCCATACATGTACACTAACACAACACTGAAATTATTACAGGTTTTAAGTTTGGTATCTTGCCGGTAACACTGACGCTCTTCCGGACCTTGTAAATCGGAATTTAGGATTTGACATTTTCACATTTTCATTATTTTCACATATTTTGACACTTTCACTTTCCACTGCCTTTACTGGCTGACACGACTCTTTAGTATCAATACCACTCCTCGAATCTGTATGCGTTGAATCTGCCTGCATTGGTGGAATGATCACTACTTCGTCTTCTTCCTCCCTAGAATTTTCTGGAACACACCTTTCCTTGGTTTTCACTAAATCCTTGTGATTTCTCCTGAACATCCAGTTTCCTGATTTTACTATGTAGGACCTTGGTTCCTCGCATTGTTTGACGACTTGTCCTGGATTCCATGAAGTTGATGATGATTGATGTGAACGAATTCTAATTACGTCTCCTTTCGCTAATGGCGTTCTTTCTTTGGCATTTCTGTCATAGTAGTGTTTTTGCTTCTGCTGTTTAGATTGTAGATTTTTCCTGACGGATTTCCCAGGGAAGTTGTTAGGTGTGTAGAGCGACAATTTGGCTGGAATGAAAGATCTGGTTCTGCGGCCCATCAGAAGTTGCACAAGTGAAAGTCCCACACCAGGAAGTGGTGTATTGCGAAGCTCTAAAAGAGATAAATACGGATCTTGATGGTCTTCAATGGCCTTTTTCAAACGTTTTTTGGCTGTCTGTACGGTCCTCTCTGCAAGCCCATTGCTCTGGAAGTACCTTGGAGATGATGTGATGTGCTTGAAACTGAAGTCTCTAGCAAGAGCTTGAAATTCGCAGCTTGAATACTCTGGTCCATTGTCGCTAACGAGTGTTTCTGGAATTCCATATCTAGCAAAGTTTTGATGGAGACTGACATATGATAACCGTCAGATTTATGGTATCCTGTAACATTGACAGTTCGAAGAACTTAAAGAAATAGTCCACTAGTACTAGGTAAGAGTCTCCATTCAAGAAAAAAGAGATCAGTGGCCACTTTTTGTCATGGTCGATTAGGCACTTCATGTTGTAAAAGGGGTTGTTTCTGCTGTTTATTTCTGTGTTTATTGCAAACTTCACACTGTTCTACAAGGTCTTTAATTTGTTGACTCATCCCAGGCCAGTACAGTAATTCTCGTGCTCTGCTTAAGCTTTTTTAAATTCCCATGTGGTTTAGATGAATTCTTTTCAGCATTTCATCACGCAAAGATGATAGAGTAATGATTCTATCTCCCTTTAACACAAGTCCGTCAGATATGTTGATCTCATCTCTGAAGTTCTAATACAGATTTAACTCCGGATCAATTTTCTGTTTGGATTCTGGCCAACCATTGATCACGGTTTTCATCAGTTTCCCAAGTATTTCGTCCTTTGCGGTTTCAGCCTGGAATCGTTCCACATTTTCACATGTTATCGGTTTGTTCTCGAGTATATGAACCTCAAAGTCATCTTCTGATTCATCACCTCTTAATGCTGCGCGACTAAGAGTATCGGCTATGTGAAGTGTTTCTCCCGGTGAGTACTTTACTCTTTACTCTCTACTTAAGTCATATTTCTGGATTCTTAACATCATTCTCTGCAATCTCGGTGGTGCATTAGATAATGGCTTTTTGTAAAGGCTCTCCAATGGCTTGTGGTCCGTTTCTATGTCCACTACTTTCCCATACACGTAATCATGAAACTTAACGAGTCCAAACACAATAGCGAGTAGCTCTTTTTCAATTTGAGCGTAGTTCTATTCAGCCGAATTTAAGGATCTCGATGCATAAGCTATCGGTTGATTTCCTTGTAGAAGACATGATCCCAGTCCTACAGAAGAAGCGTCTGCTGAAATTTTCACTGGAGCTGACACGTCATAGTATTTGAGAATAGGTGCACTTGTAATTGCCCTTTTCAACTCCTCCAACGCTTGTTATTGTGTCTTTGTCCAATGCCATTCAACATTCTTTTCTAGACATTGACGCATCGGTCTGTTCACTGTTGACATATTGGGTATGAATTTTCCTAAATAGTTAATCATTCCCAGGAATCTTTGTAGATCTTTCTTGTTTTCCGGACTCTTCATCTCAACTATTGCTTGAACTTTACTTTGACAAGGCTTCAATCCATCGTGTCCAAACACATGACCTACGAATTTGACTTCTGACTGCCTGAGTTTACATTTTTGTCTGTTAAACCTCAAGTCAACTTCTTGTGCTCTTGCTAACACAGCTGAAAGTCTCTGATCATGTTCTTCTTGATTCCGTCCACAACTCAAAATTTAAATGTCATCAGCTATAGTACTACACCCATCTATGTCGGAAAAGATTTGCGATATTGTTCTCTGAAAAATTTCCGGCGCACTAGAAATTCCAAAGGGTAGACGTTCAAACTTGTATCGCCCGTAAGGAGTATTAAATGTTGTCAACCAAGTGCTCCTCTCTGACAACTTGATTTGGTAAAATCCTGAGGCAGCGTCAAGAGTACTGAAAACTTTTGCATCTTTTAGCGTTGCGGCTACCTCCTCAAGTGTTTTCAGTGGATAATGTTCCCGTTGAATTCCGCGATTCAAGTCCCTTGGGTCCAAACAGATTCTTACTTTTCCATTGTGTTTTTCTACAATGACGATTGGATTAACCCATGCGGTTGGTTTTTCTACTTTCGTGATGACTTTCTCACTAACAATCCTGTCTAACTCTTCCTTGACTTTCGGTTTTAATGCGTGCGCAACTCTTCGTGGAGGGTGTACTATAGGTGTAACATTTGTATTCACTTTAATGTCATATTCTCCTGGCAAACATCCGATGCCAGAAAATAAGTGCTCGTATTCCTTGATGACACTGTCAGTACTCAGAGTACTATGATTTTCATTGACCAGATTTACACGTTGGACAAGCTTCAAATCCAGACAAGTTTGTAAGCCAAGTACAGGTACAACATCATAATCCACAACATGAATTACGGCATCATAATTTAATACTTCCGTCTGTATTCTAACGCAACGTGAGCCTTGCCAATAGCTTTGACTTCATCCTTGGAGTATTAGATTAATCGCGACTTCGATTTCCGAATATCCTTGATTCCTGCTTCTCTGCAAAGTTTATGCGTGATCACATTACACTGTGCCCCTGTATCTATCTTGAAGTCAACGAAATGTCATTGATTTTCACTCGAACTATCCAGTCCCGTTCCCTATTCTTGTCCGTTTTCTCAATCCCATATGCTATGAATTCATTGTCTGACTGTGAATCTCCGTCTGCCTCTGAATCGGACTCATGCTGGAGCATGTGCACACGGACTTTTACACGTTTTTTTCAAAATGATTCATTTTCTAGCATTTTCTGCACTCCTTACTGTAAGCTGGACAGTTTCCTCGAGCATGAGAAGTTCCACAGCGATTACATTTTCCTTGCCGTGATTTGCTTTTGTCTCTATCCCGTGTCGGTTTGTTGTTTTTATTACGCGAAATTCTTCTGCCACGTCTGAACCCGCCATGTGCTCCTTGCGCGACCACTTGATTTATAGCTTTCTCATCTACGATGTTTTTAATTTGTGATTCACTGGTTTCATTAGCACAACAAATGTCAAAAGCCCTCTGTAATGTCAGGTTTTCTTCTCTCAACAGCCTCTTTCTTACAGAGTCACTCTTGATCCCGCATACGATCCGAGCTCTGATAAGAGAATCTTGTAAATTTTCAAACTCGCAGCTCTTTGTTTTAGATCAGTAACATAAGCATCTATGCGCTCACCTTCTTTCTGTACCCTGGTGTTGAACATGTGCCTCTCATATGTAATGTTCTTCCTCGGGTTGCAATAGGCCTCGAATTTCTCACAAATGTCCTTGACTTTTTCTTTATCTTTGTCATCCCAGGTTAACGTATTATAAACCTCAATGGCTTCAGCGCCCACCACGTGGAGTAAGGTCATCGCCTGCACCTTATCATCTTTCTCCGCCGTTCCGGACGCTATATTGTATATGTCGAATTGCTACTTAAATCGCCTCCAATTCTAGATCTCCTTTAAGTTTCCGTTTAAGTTGAGTGCAGCTGGAGGGTCTAACTGGTCCATTTTTCTTCTGACACCATGTAAGATTCTCAACAACACACGTGCTCAGTAGCCATCTTTAATACACACACATGACGTCACACATACAAAGACAATACAGTTCACAAGACAAGCGGCATAACTCTGTAAATCTTGTTACAGTTAGGTCTGACCGTGAAGGGGGAGGGGGGGGGGGG
>PRKT01001244.1:55846-67139 GCA_003671525.1 Saccostrea glomerata | reverse complement strand
GGGGGGGGGGGGGGGGGGGGGGGGGTTAATCTCAAAAAAAGTAATTGCTATATGTTTTTAATAAAAAAGAAATAATTTTAAAATCAATCTATATTTGAATTATTATATTTTTAGGGGTGCAATCAAAAACTATATTTACTGACAGGCAAAAGACAGACTTTATTGAAACGACACCTCAATAAAGTTGCACAATTTATGTTATACATTGATTATAGTATGACATGTATGTACATAATTGTATGTAACTATGTTTATAAAATACGCATAAGATCAAGGAGTGAAGACATCACCTATTCCTCTTCTTACGTGCTTGATTTTGATATATTTTTCGGATTATCAAAACGAAAAAAAAAATTGTCCACACATTAAGTAAATCAAAAGAATAACAAGGACGCCAGAAGGCGAAGCATCTCCTCCGAAATCTACAGATCAAGGCCACGGACCTTTAGATCGCTTAAATTTGAGGTGTTGAAAAAAAAATTTTAGACACAATTTCTTTAAGCGATCCAAAGATCTATGATCAAGGCAGCATTTGACATCAACCCCGATGTAAATAACGTCACCGTTTCGCAAAGAATAAACTCGGTCATATACAAAAACACACAATTGCGTAACTACATGTATATCCCCTAAAATTCTGTTGCAAGGGAAAAGCTAAATGTACATCTTTAATATCATAAACCGCGAGTACTTTAAAATTCTATATGAGGTTTTAAAGCCACATTTCATGGACGTATTATATGCCCCCTCCCCCTTTATTTAGAAAAAAAACTTTTTTATCAAGAGGTTTTTTGAGATATGTCTTTTATTTTTTTTAATGCAGTCAAATACATATTTATGTACAAGGGTCATTATACCCTCAGAAAGGAAATTTAACGGAGAAGCCTATCGAAATTTTTTATTTATGTTATTAATATTAGGGAGTTTGGATAATTCTTGATCTCTAATGAAGTTACCGAGTAATTGTGTGTGTTTATTACGTAATAACGCACAATTTTAACCTTTACGTTAACTATTGATGGTCATTAATTAATGGTTTGATTTATTTTTTTTTTTAATTGGGTTTTTCTGACAAGTTGGTGTTCTTTTTTTAAATAGACATCCACAACATATAATCAGGAAAAAAAATCTTTTTTTTTTTTTGAGATGTGGCCTATTTTGCAAATGGAGCCCTACCTCTTTATTCAGAATGTTACGGATATACATTTTAAATTTTTAAAGATGCAGAGAATGTACTATGGAAACATTCCACCAATTTCGACAGCCTAATCATAGTTATACATGTATGATCGACCGTTTATAGCCAAACTGTTCGAATTTTCTATTTGTATAAATCATTGTTTTCACTCAAAGAATAATAAAATCGGGGAAACCAATATCAATAATTATTGAGAAAAGATTTTCCTAAACCAGATTCATATTCTAACTAGCTGAAGTCTTTTATTGCAGAGAATTTCAACGCTATTTTTATGCCCCCGTAAACGAAGTTTCGGAGGTATATAGTTTTTGTCGTGTCCGTCTATCTCTCTGTCTCTCTGTTTGTCTGTTTGTCCGCAAAAACTTTAACCTTGTCTTAAACATTTGATTTAGTAGAGCTGTGACTTTCATATTTCACAAGTGTATTTCTTGTGACATGTCCTTTCTTTGGTTACCACCAATTTTGACCTTGACCTTGGAATTTGACCCACTTTTACACAAAAAATTCATATTTTTAATTTAGTCATAACATTTGAACAGTAGATACCAGGACATTTATACTTCACATATATATTTTTTGTGGAAAGATCCTTTACTGGATACCACCAACATTGACCTTTTGACCTTGACCTTTGAGATTAACGTAATAACAAAAAAAAACTTTAACATTGGCAATAACTTTTGAACGGTAAGGGCTAGAGTGTTCATACTTCACATAAGTAATGTGATCTTTGTAATCTTTGTAAGAAGATGGTTCATTGGATAATAAGAGCGTTGACCTTTGACCTTGACCTTGGAGTTTGACCTACTATTAAAAAATAAACCTTGATCATATCTTTTAAAGGGTAAGAGCTAGTGCTTTTATACTTCAAAGATTTAATACTTGTGACAAAACCTTACATTTGATATCAAGACCTTTGACCCATTGACCTTAGAGTTTGACCGACTTTAAAAAAAAATCGTAACCTTAGCCATAACTTTTGAACGGTTAGGGCTAGAGCTTCCATACTTCACATACATATTCTTTGGAGCAAGAGCATTTATTAGATACCAATGACCTTGATCTTTTGACCTTGACCTTAGAGATTTCCGGACTTATAAAAAACATTAACCTTGGCAATATTTTATTAAGAGTAAGGGCTAGACCTTTCATACTTCATATATGTAGATCTTGTGACAAGACCTTTCATTTAATGTTAAATACCGTGACCTTCTGACATTGATCTTGGAGTATAACGTACTAATATATTTTTTTTAACCTTGGCCATTACTTTTGAATGGTTAGGGCTAGGGTTTCCATACTTCAAACATGTGATCTATGTGGAAAGAACTTTCATTGGATACCAGTAACCTTGACCTTTTGAACATGATCATGAATATTTCTGTAAATATGATAAAACTTTAGCCTTGTCATAATTTGGGAACAGATGGTTATAGGGCTTTCATGTTTTACGATTGTATTTCCAGTTAGGAGACCCTAGTTTGGGTACCATTATATTGAATTTGCCTTTAAGAATAGTTCAATTTTCACAATGTTGCCATACGGGGGCATCAGTGTTTCACAAACACATCTTGTTTTTCTAAATTTGATCCGGAACTAATAAAAAAATTAAAATTATTCTGAGGGCAAACACTTTCGATAGGAAGAAAAGTAAACAAAAATATTTTAAAGTTAATGAAAAAAATATCATAAAGCTTTAATATCTGGAGTGAATCGTTGATGTTACTTCTTAGAAATCACAAAACTTGTGCAGTAACGAAAATATGAAATAGTTCAGATGATTCATTTTTCATAGCAAAAGAAAAGAAAATGAAAAGTAGTTAAAAACATTGTGTTGTTCTCCACCAACTTTTAAAATGCTGAAAGTGACCTTTCTTTTACCCTTAAAAGTATTTTTTTTTTTAGCTCACCTGAACCAAAGGCTCAAGTGAGCTTTTCTGATCAAAATTTGTCCGTTGTCTGTGGTTGTCGTTGTCGTCGTTGGCGTCGTTGGCGTTGTCGTTGTTGTCGTTGTTGTAAACTTTTTACATTTTCATCTTCTTCTCAAGAACCACTGGGCCAATTTTAAAGAAAACTTGCTACAAAGAATATTTGGGTAAAGGGGATTCAAGTTTGTTCAAATAAAGGGTCACGCCCTTTTCCAAGGGGAGATAATTATGAATTACAGAAAAATTAATGACATTTTTAGATCACCTGAGTAAACTCAGGTGACCTATTGCTATCTGTTTTCGTCCGTCGTCGTTCGTCGTGCGTCGTTCGTCGTGCGTTAACATTTGAACATTTTCAGCTTCTTCTCTGCAACCACTGAACCAATTTCAATCAAATTTGGCACAGAGCATCTCTGGGTAAAGGGGAGCAAAAATTGTGAATTTCATGATCCCTGCTCCCCTGGGGCCTGAAGAGTGGGGCCAAAACCACTAAAATTAATGCAATCTTTAAAAATCTTCTTCTTTACTCCTGGACATCAAGCAGTCAAACTGTTTGCATGATTGTAATCAGAAATGAGTCATCTACCAAAATTGTGAAATTCATTGCCCTGGGGTCAGGGGTTCTAGTGCTAGGGCGGGGCTAAATTAGTAGGTAGTGAAAATGCATTATTTCTTTGAAAATCTTCTTATCTGCTCCTGGGTATTAAATAAACCAACTAAATGCATAGTTATTTATTTTTTTTACACAAAAATGAAATTATTTATTAAAATTTTTGTATGTATTACATCCATTAAAACCTTAATAAGCAAATCATAACACTCGGTAGGGTCATCGGAATGATGCGATATTGAACACTTACAGGACAGGCCTTAATTTGAATACCGATGCAAAAAATCATTAATTTGAGTTTTTTAGTTGGAATAATTATTATGAATTATGAGGAAATGTTCTAGCTATATAATAAAGGAGTTATTGAACTTATATTGGTGAATATTGGCACTCGTTGGCTGTACAAATGCACTCGCAAGCTCGTGCATTTGTACAGCCAACTTGTGCCAATATTCACAATATAAGTTCAATAACCCTATATTATGTTAAGTATATATTTTGATATCCCAGGTAGCCATTAAACGGATTATTTCCTTCCATATTCCATTCATTGCTTTAAGGGGGCTCATTACATCCTTGTCCACAGTTTATTTTAGATTTTATTATAGCACCTCTTATAATGTAGATGTCAACTATCCAGATATAGGTATTGATATCATAAACTTTTTTAGAGAATTTTTTAGCTTTTGAAATGTTTTACTTCAAGTTTATTATTACCAGAATTTCAGAACTTTCAGTGTCAAATGATGGGCATCTTCTTAAGGTAGGATTCTTCTCATATTTCTAATATTTAAAAATTAATGAAATTTTCACAGCATCAAGAAGAAAATATCAGTAAGTGATAGTATCAGTGGAATCAAATCTGACCGTTTTATATTAGAGGCAAGGTCAGGTCAAGGTCATTATCTTTTTCCTTGACATTAAGAATAAAAAAAATAACTGTTGCCAATTATGTGATACCTACTTCTATTTCAAAATTTCAATGATTTTTCTTTTTGCATAAAAAAATATTACTATATCGGGTCTATAGCATGATATTACAAAATTTACATAAATAATTTATCCTAACTGGATATTGGCTAATCCGAATTTTCTCTGATTTTCTTAATTTTTTAGGATATATTAGTTATTTTCATATGCTTCCTATATTTAACTTTTTCTTATTTTCACATATAATAAAGTAGACTTATAAATGAACAAAATGATTTAAAAACAAAAAGTTTTGATCGTTTACTAAGAGAGAAAAAATACTTTTTGTGGATTTTTGGCTCAAATCTGCACTTTGATAGGAAGCGTTTAAAAGCTAATAAAGTTCTAGTTTGTTAAAAAATCATATTTATATGATATATTTTGGAAGTTTAGTCCCTCATTATTAATCTGATTTACATTTGAAAATTTCTCCAAGTCTTCGATTGTGTAAAAATTATAACTAAATTCATTGTTCTATTATAATTTTGAGAGGCAGATAAGAAGATATTTTCATACGCCACCATTCCGCCAAAAATATAGTCCCTGCTAGTTTTCAAAAGCAGGTTACCATTTCTATTTAAAGTTGTACAATTGTGATGAGGAAAGAAAAATATGGTCTTTAAAATTCCTTACACCTCAACATATAAGACATATAAGCAAATATACTTTGAATGTTTCATCTAGTCAGAAACCAGAGAAGAATCCTACCTTAAGACAAGCTAGTACACACAGTAAAAATATCCATAATACCTAATATTAATTTTATTAAAAAAAATAATTTTCTCCTAAAAAACAATTAATGTCATTATCTTTTTAATCTGTGCATAAAACATTAAGAAAATGAGTTCTGAAGAGACAATGGATGTATTTCAATAAATTACATGTAACAAATTGAATGAAGAATGTGTAAACGAAATAAAAATGCCATATAAAAAAATATTTGGTATAAAGTGTCCATTTTCAAGAGTTATCTTTCCTAATTGCCCAAGACTCAAAACACTAAGGGACGTTTGAACATTACATCTAAAATTCAGAACAAAACTTTAAATTAATATTTAAATCAATAAAGCAAATATATGAATTTACACCAACACAGTAAATAGTGCAAGTAAATAACTTTTCTTAATTTCAACAAGGTTGTACATTTTAACTCGAATTTCCTCCATTCCAACGTATCATTGAGAGAGCTCAATGCACGCATCACTACGAAATTTTGCACTTTACTTGTTTGGTTTAAAGCAATCTTTCTTGGTTTATGCATAAGCAGCATAATGAATCCGTTACTTTGTTATCACTGTTAATAACACCGCATGTTTCATCTATTTTTAATGCGTTTTAAAGGTCAGAGTCATATTATAGATATACCTGTTCAATTCGTCCCCAGAGGAAAACGGTCAAGACAATGGAGATTTTTTTTTGTGTAGTACGTCATCAAAAAGTGTTGTAATGAGACTCTTTAAAAAACATTGTCTTTTCCTCTCTCAGTGAATACAGATATTTTAAAACAATTTGTCGTGAGTTACAGTTTATCTTTGTGACTTGTAATTTTTCTTTATTTCTCAAAAGTATTATTTAGAATGACAAATATAGAAAAGCTGGGGACAAGCCTGAATTTTATTTGTAAAGTAGACATTTCAGTAGAACTTCATTTTACTCACACAAATGAGGCATTTTCCAATCTTCAACACAATGTATACAAAAAGCTATTTTACTTCAGAAAGAAACAACAATGTAAAAAGTTCTCTGGGAAATGAAATTTTAGTTGGACACGTGATCAAATCCTGTGAAGCTCGAAGGGCTTCTCAGTAGATTTGATCACGTACCGACTTAAAGTTTATTTCCCAGTGAACTTAATTAACATTGTTGTTTACATTTAAGACGAATAAATTTCGAGTAAAATTGCATTATTACACGAACGGGCCGCCGTATTGTTATGTTGTGACGCGCAATGACCTAGAAGTTATTTGGTCTCTAACATTTGAATGTTTACATTCATGTTAAGCCAAGCAGTCCAGTTCAGGAAACATTTGTATATACGCCTAGGGGAAGAACGATGATCGCGCTGCTGAGAATAATCTAACTATTTCATAACTTCATAGTATTCAAAACCATATTCACATGGAGAGAAGATTTATTGAACATCTCGCGATTGAAACATATTTTATATTGCTTATCATTTCATCTTTTTCATCGATATTAACTTAGAAATATTCCAAAACAAGTTCACCGTGACAGAAATATATGACAAAATATCACCTCGCTCTGTGATTCGGTCGCGCTATGACCTCTGACCCCCAAATAACATTAACACAGAATTGAACATATTTTCTCTTCAATAGGTTCATCTAGAAAGATATTTGCAAATGTAAATTTAGGCATATACAATCACCCAGCAGGAATCTGTCAGAGGACATAAATTTCTTATACATGTACATATAAGCATATTGAAACTTAAATCAACGATCCAAACTACTAAAATCAATGTCAACTTAAAAAATTCCGCATTCATATTCATATGAAATGATTGCAATTTTAGAAATGTCTTCTTGTTAGCTGAAGTTTGCAGTGACTCGACATCATATGCTATAATGATGTCATATCTAGGTGGTTTAAATTAACATATGATGGCTGGTTATAATGTCCTCGGTGCTCGGAAAGAAGCAAAAGACGCTTTTTCAATAATTTAGTCTGAATGATTTAACTTAAGTATTAAGAATTAAAACACATATCCGTAATAATTTTATCCAATTTCTGATTGTTACTAGGACTCATTTTTGAGTATGGCCCTTTGAATACTTGATTATGGCAGATCCTATGATTTCCTGGACTTGTTTCTTCTTTCTGTGTTCTTTTTTTTCAAGTGTGGAAAATGAACCAAGTCAAAGGGTGACAGATCTGGCGAATATTATTGTGTGACAAAATATTACCTGTCTGTTTATCCCCAAAACTCCTTTAATCTTTATGACATGTGGGTTTGGACGCTGTCATAAAGAAATTTAATGTAGTGGATTCCTGATTCTAGTTCCTTCCTCTCAATAACCTTTCAATTTTCTTCGTAAAAAAATGATTTCTAGACTCCTCCAGAAATTGAACTGCCTTCCCGAATAAGAATTTGAACAACAAGACCACTAATATTAAAGACAATGGCAAATGAAACTGTTTTTGTGCTCTTGTATTTCTTTGCTCTTTTCAGACCTTTGCTGTTTATGTCAAGTGCATCTTATTGTAAAAACGTTTAGAGGGTTTTAAGCATTGAAATCGAATTTCTTTATCTGTTTGAATTTCAGACAAATGTAGATAACTACAATATCTGATTTTTTAAAAAAAATAATTGTTTAGATATTCTTACACCGTGTCGTTTTCACTCATTTTTCATAACGATTTATTTATTTCATACAGTGGACATGCACGCATTATCAATAGTATACATGAGGAGGTCTGTTACGTCCAAGCTTGTTTGGTTATTCATTCCTTAAGTCATATGACTTATCAGATAACATAGTTACAAAATACAGGATGTAAAGCACAAAATTAATATACATATATGAAATATTTATATATACTTCTTTTAAGTTAATACTGCTTGTTGTATACAATATTTCCAACCAAACATAGAAAAAATACTCAGTTTACAGATGTAAATCTCTAAGTGCTTCTGCTTTTTGGTGGAATTTCCCTATATTACAAAGTTCACTCACATTTTCAGTTGATAATAATTGTAATAGTTTATACATGCTAGGTCTATACTAATAATACTTTTTAATATACAATTTCCTGTACTCATAATAAAGTGGACATTTTAAAATAAAATGATACTCATCTTCAACCTCCATCTGACAACAAAAACAAAATCTATTCTCCCTAGGAATATGAGTAAATCTTCCCTTCTCAATCATTAATAAATGTGTGCTTAATCTATATTTTGTAATCAATTGAATATACTTGGATGGAATTGGTTTCATTAAATAGGATTGCATGCACAGTTTATTTGTTAGATATTTATACACAAAACACTTTGAAGACGAAGAAAAAAGGGCATCACATTCTTGTTGAAAACAGTCAGTTTGTATGATTTTTCTGCATTGAATTTCAATTATGTAAAAAGCATAAGTTTTTAACTTTAACACCAGTTTCATTTTTTAGAAAATCACAGGGCAAAATTTGCATGAAAACCATACCTTTTTCTTTTCCCGGATATCATGATTTGAGAAAATTTTAATCCTCACTAACTTGTGGGGGGTAGGTGTGGGTCCATGTTCATTTTCACAGATTTGTGCTTGTTCCGATTGTTTTGTGTTTTGGTTTTGAGATCGATGAGTTTTTGCTATTTAAAACCTTTTTTTTATTTGTATGGGTGTAGACTCCTCTTCCTCTTTGGGAAAAAATGGATCCGTGCATGGATGTGTACATAATTTGATTTTAGCGCTTCAAATTCACATTCTGAGCTTCAACACTTTAGATCTATGAATGAACAGTTTTACAATTAATTTGCCAGATTACTTGAACACTGTAATTGAGTCAAGGGACGAACAGACACGGACACAGGGACTGAGTCGGGCGACACCATCTGCGCCATCTATGTCTACAGGTAAGAGATTTTCAAAGTTAAGGTATGTCACTCGTCGGATTTTAAGAAAGGTTTAGGCAGAACCAATTACTTTAAAACTATGTTTCATAGTTAAAATTTTGTAACATTTTAATTCAACATTGTAAAATGTTCAACATTCAATGAAAAAAAAACCAAAAATTCATAACGAAGCAAATTTATGAAGGACTATTCAGCAAATCTGCACATTTCTTCAATTTTCGAATACAGTATCTTGGAACTTTAGCCTCGAATATCTTTACCCGGAGAATTTATTCCCTTATGATGTACTAGGAATATTAGTATGGGTCTCAATTTATTTTCTAGAACAAATTTTACACCTTCCCTCAACAAACTTTGCCGAGAAATGAAGATATATTAAAGGAAACAAGAAAAAATTAATACCCTTTTTTGTTTGAAAATTGCATATTTTAACAAATATTTAAAAGTTTACATCACTAACCTCGATTTTTCTTTCATTATTCTAAACCACTTTATACTTTTGACTAATCAGGACTTACATGAACATGTAACTTAAAAAGTTTGATACAAGAAAATATTCAATTGCATATTTAGATTTTTAATACCCCAAATATGTTACTATTTTAGTACAAAAAAGTCACACAATAATTTACGCCCGTTAATGTGCAATATGCGTTCAATGATAAATATAATTCCAACTATTATCTGTAAAATGATATTATAATCATAGCTATTGCTACATCTGATAGAATGTGATAACAGTAAAATTGATTAATAAAAGAGTTAAAATTTAAGTGCTACAAGGTCAATTTAATTGTACCGTAGCTAAGTAAGATGCACACTGACCCCCAGGTTTCTCTGCGATTTTGAGTCATACTATACGAGTGCTTATTCAACATATACTTTATAAAAAAAATTTTATATAACAAATTTCACGAGTGACATACCATAAAATAATGAATCTTCGAACATAAAACACACCTTTTCTGTACTTTAGGCCACCTCAGATTAAATCAGATGTTTATCTTTTCATTGTATTGATATAATTTTTTGAATATGTATATATGTGTTGTTACATTATGGTATTTTTAAGCCAATTCGGCTTATATGTAGCAATACCGGTATTATGGATGCCACCCATTTTGCCCATTTATATTAAACAATTTATGTAATTGTCACATACTTTGGAGACAATTTGTTGCATAGTTGTTTAATATTATTTTTTTATGAATAGTGTTTTAATGTTACAAAGTATCCCAGTTTTTTTTTCAGTTTTATGAATTATATATGTTGTCATTTCATAAAAATGACATGATATGAATGAATAACTTTTTCTTCATGAAAATACGTAAGATTGAAATTCAGTTAAGTTTGTTGACTGTCACATATATGTATATTTTTTTTTAAGACAAATGATATCAATTTTAGTAAATCCACACAATGTTGGATATCCAAGAAATCATTTGCCACCCATTGACAAGAGACGGAACATTGTTTCGCATGGCCATCATGAAGAGATGCAATGAGAAGATAAATAAGGTAAAAAATGTTTAAGTTTCCAAATATAAAAAAAAACAAAAATAACAGTTACTGTTTTAGATCACGTAAAGTCCAATGTAATTAATTTATTGGTCAGAATTTTGGCAATAGACAAAAAAACAGCTATTTGGTAGATTTATTTTTTCGAACGTTGAAATGAAATTTGTAAGGACCCAAGTATCATGGATTCTACTCCGAAGTCAATCTTTGTACGGCGACAGTGCTTACAGTGCTTACGGCGTTAGGCTACTTGTAGATCCACTAGTGTAGTGCACTAATGTAGATATAGGTGTAGTATAATCTTAATGTAAGAAAGATTTGTTGAAGAGAAAGATTTGTTGAAACAAGGCTAGACTTTCTGCAAGGCTAAAAAGTGTTTTTATGTATGTGAGTAATCTTGCACCAACAACTTAACTGCTAGACCTAACTTGTCTCATGAAAATAATTTAAGTGTGTGTGTGTAGGGGGGGGGGGGGGGGGGG
>PRKT01001244.1:42465-55824 GCA_003671525.1 Saccostrea glomerata | reverse complement strand
GGGGGCTAACATCATACTTTGAAGAAGCCAGTACAGTTAAATATTAATAAAATTTATATGTATATATAATATATATTATAGGTATATGTATTTCTTTTTACTTTATTTTAAACGAATTTTTGCTCACCATCATTTATCATTATTCATTTTTAAGGCAAGAATTAAGGTGTCAAAACCGGAAGTTCTACAGAACAAAACACATTTACGTGGATAAAGCATAGGTTTATGTCGTTGCAATAATCATTCACACGTGTGAGATAAATAGAGGCTATCTATTTTGTGTGATTTGAAATGCGTTTTCCAACGAGTTGAAATGGAATTAGAAATATTTACGAGGCTTTCCGAGCGGTTATACACCATTTCAACCAGTTGGATAAAGTCCTTATCAAATCACACATTATAGACGTTTTATTCATCTCAAACATTTTTGTATTTAACAAAACATTGATCTCCTGTGAAACAATATGAATGGATTTTATTCCAACTTATATTAAATTTTTGACGAGGCACTGCATTGTTGATGTTGACACGACAAAAGAAAGAAGATAAAGTAAAAAAAATGAACCTTTGTTTCTAAAATTATATGACAATCTGTTGGAGATTTATTTCAAACGAATTTTGACAGAACGGCTTAAGGACCTAGGGATCATGAATTTTACTAGGACCTAGGGATCATGAATTTTACTCTTATGTCAATCTAGCTTTTACAGTGGAATTGCAAACAGTACTAGACTAGATATTGAAGATCCATCGTAAGAAACAAAAGAATTTTTACAAATCCAAGTTTTGATTTTAAATTTTGAGGCGATGCTGAGGAAATGTGTCAAAACTGAATATGCTATTGATGATTAGAGATGTCAAAATATTTATTTTCCCTAGTCGAACATTCGGATGCATTGTTCGAACGATAGTCGTTTATTCGGAGCATTTTTGAAAATAATCTCATCGATGGCGTTTTTAAAAATCAAAAACCCTTTTCGTAAATTTATGCAAAAAGAAACATTAGATACGTATACTGCACATATGGAATACATATAAACGGCTGTTCGTAAAATATCACAGTACGAGGGCTGTTCAATAAATAATGTCCTGAAATCTATGACATACAACACAGATATCATATGACATTAAGCTTGACTCTCTCTCTCTCTCTCATGATTGAATCTTTGATGAATTGATATCAGTTTATGTGACCACTTTTCATCGCATATTTTCATTGTGAGAAGCTAACATTGTAAGGGCTATTCGAGATACTTATTTGATACGCAAGAGCATGCTCTACGTATGAACAATTTCTAAAACAAGGTAAATTATTGACAATTAAACAAGTTGATGAAACAAGAATATCAGCAGACTCATTGAAAGACATCATCACGTAAGTTCTATAGTCGAAACAATAACGTTGACGGCAAATACAATTTATCATTGAGTCAAATGCTGACTGACGTTTTTCATCCTAATTGCTAGACTAAGTCCATTTTTTACACACTTCATCGACGGCGGATTTCCCCGTTATATCCCGTTAATGACAAGGAGCACATAGCAGATGTGACTGGTCGGCAGGAGATGATCACTCATCCATGACTCCTGATCCCACCTCTGATGTTTTGAGGTCCGTATTTGCTCTGTAACAATTTTGTAGTGTTGTATGGACGTTTGATCTTGAATATTGTTCGTTATCTCTACATGTTTCATTGTAAAAATAACAGCTTTTAATTTACTGTTGAAAATGAAACTTAAGTTATAAATATTACTGTAAATAAAAATATTGATAATTTTCGAGTCATACTTTACTTTAAAAAGTCGAAGTACTTTTTTAAAATCTACTTTTTGGGGAAAAACTTCAGTTTGTGCCCATAATCATGACATGGCTTTGTTAAGGAATG
Source organism: Saccostrea glomerata (assembly GCA_003671525.1). Classification (NCBI taxonomy): domain Eukaryota; kingdom Metazoa; phylum Mollusca; class Bivalvia; order Ostreida; family Ostreidae; genus Saccostrea; species Saccostrea glomerata. Next base: position 53,938 of record PRKT01001244.1, on the reverse strand, counting down.
CTATTAGTTTTTTTTATAATCATAAATAGTTTTTTCTTACCAGAAATATAGTAAAGAAACTGCAAATTAGGTGTATCTCAGGAAATTTTTTCCTTATATTTTTATGTAATTAGCAATGTCTATTTTTTAAAGAAAAAAATTAAATGAAATTAGAAAGTACGTGGTTCTAGTGAATATCGAAAAAAACAAATGAGTTATGAGAAACTTACGGTGTTTCTGTGTGTTGTACACATTACTATAGCTGCGGCAATTGTAGAAACAAAAGATATCCAGCAGAGAAAAAAACAGGGACGCTTCAGTGAATAGTTCGTTGTCCGGGTAAATAGGTTAAAATTTTCTAGGTATACTGAGGCTCCAGACACAGTCAATATTGCTGTAAAACATAATAATATTGAGTCATTATTTGTGTCAGTGATTAACTTTATACATTCAAAATTTAATATCAATTTTTGAAAAAAAGAAATAATCAAATTCATTAAAAATATGTTTGGGTTTATTAATGCAGATATGCAAAAGATTGTTTCATTGGTCAAACAAGTTAAAAAAGATACGAATTACCTGAAAGACTACAGCAAAAAACGATTGCAACATTTGCTGTAATTATGCACTGAGGTTTTTTGCAACTCTCCAACTTTGCTTCCGCTATTATCACAATGAGTACGATGAATATTAGGGAAAATGCCAGGATCAGAAGAACTCTTACTGCATTTAACCAAACTGATTTAAAAAAAGATTTTTAAAAAATTAAATTTTATTAAAAAGCAATTTCCACTAAAATGATACCAGTATTTATGGTGGAAAATAAAACTTTGAAATATTAAAAAACACATAACATATACATGCAAAGATTTATCAAAGCCATTATATTAACTACTTCAAATAAAAAGATATTTGTTTGTAAAACACTGATGCCGCCGTATTGTAAAAGTTTCTAAAATGCAAGTCAAACTCTATGATCAAGATATAAATTTATAAAAAATGTCATTACCAATGGAAAGAATTTATCTCAATACAATACATGTCGGTATACCTTGGGAATATGAAAATCCAAACAATTCAAAAGTGATTGCCAAAGTGTTTTTATAAAAGCTGGTAAAACAAGTTCAAAGGGTAAAAATTAATTGTACCTAATAGAAAGTCCTGTCACACAAAATACACATGAAATATAAAAGCTATGTCACCAACTGTTCAAACGTTATAGCCAAAATAAGTTTTTCAAAAGTAGGTCAAACTCAAGGTCAATAAAAAAGGACAAAATTGTTAGAATTCAAAGGAAGGTCTTATCACATGGTACACACCTGTGAATTATGAAAGCCCTTGTACTAAATGTTTAAGAGTTATTGGTATGTCAGAGGTTTTGTAAAAGTGGGTAAAACTCTATCATTTATAGTTTTAGTCAGGGATAGGTCTTATTACGACTAATACACATGTAAGTGAGCAAGCCCTAGCACCAACTGTTCAAAAGTTGTGACCAAGGTTAAAGTTTGGTAATATTTTGCAAAAGAGAGTAAACCTCCAAGGTCAAGATGGTCAAGATGGTCAAGAGGTCATATGTGTCTGTACCCAAAGCGATGACTTTTCACAATGAAATATGTTGAGATAACGAGCTCAAAAGTCTATTACACATTACAAAATAGGAGCAGAGTACACACGGACCTCCAAAACATCAAAGTTTGGATCATGTAGCATGGAGCAGTGAGCATCCCCTGCCAACCGGTCATACTCGCCGTCTGCTTCTGTTCATGTTCTGGGAAAAACAAAACGGAAAAATCCGAGGACAATTTATTTAGTAAATAATGGCCAAATAATCAATATGGAAAAGTCAGTCACCATTCGAGTTAGTTATAAATTGTTTAAATGTATTTATACCCCGCTTGAAAAGCGGGAAGGTATATAGGGATCGGTATGTCCGTCCGTCCGTCTGTCTGTAACGCTTTGTGGTACCCATCTCTTATCCACAACTACTCTTATACCACTGAGAGAAATTTAATGAAATATTCATAGAATCTTTATTACATATAGCCTTTGTGCACATCTCATTTTACTTTTTGATTCGACACATATTTTGGGTTTCCCGGCCACAGCAAAACATGGACGTTATCATTATAACCATATTCGAGGCGGGGGTATCTTTTAGTGAGCTCACTGCTCAAAATACCTTCAGTTTTTTTCGTGGCAATATCACAAAAATAAGTATTAGGAGAAGATTATCTAAGTTATTTCACTTGTTTCTAATCCTTTTCACAATTTGTCAATAAAATATGTTCAATTATATTCATTAAAAAAATTGACAAGGTCATTGTATCGGCCCAAGAATTAAAGAAACGATGAATTTAAACCAGACTGTTGATATTCTTGCTTCATAAACTTGTTTGTCAATAGCTGACCTCGTTTTAGAAATTATTCATACGTGAAACACGCTCCTCCATTTCAAATCAGAAATATACAAGTGAAATACGAAAGTCGTACTTTAATCTATCAAAAGTAATGAAGAAAAACAGAAACAGACGAACGTACAGGACAAAAACTATATGTTCTAGAATCTTTAACTTTTGGTGGCATAGAAGAGAAAATACACAAAACATGTATCAACTTAAATCCATTAATAAGCATATACTCGTATCATTACCTGGAGCATAATTTTCTGAGCTTGTCATTGTTGACGTAAAAGATTCCATTGTATTGCAACAGTAATAACTTTCATTTTCTGTGCAGTGATGCCAAAGGCCCTGTCTACCCAACTGGTTTGTAGACCAATCATCATGTCCTATGACTATCGCCAAGAGAATAAGGGTTGCTTGCAAAAGTGTAGATGCTACTTTTTTCTTTTGTTTTTTTAATAGCTCACAAAACGAATCTACAAATTAAAGATAGTGAAATAACCAAAAAAATTTTTTTTTTGGCAGTTTTGCTATTTAATTATACAATGTTCTTTAAAAAATATGTGAACATTTTAATGTAAAGTCACTTAAATGTTTTTAAAATGCATATGTTCAAGGCGTAATAATGTAAAAAATTTAAAATTCTTCTCGTAACAATTTTGGCAAAAAATAATATGACTAACATTGATAAAAATATGGAATTCAAGAGTAAGGAAAATAGGTATATTGATTTATATTACTTAACTTATCTTCTTTTTAATTTCTGATATCTGTATTTATTTGTAGAAATAAAAATTGTTAATAAATTTCTGCAATAAAACCCTCCAGCTGTGTTAAATTTGACACAAAATGTTACAAAACATTTCATAAAATATAATAATTTAAAAATTGTGCTTTGATCTCGATGCAAAATGTACATGAAATAACAAAGGTTATCAGTTTATTGCATTTTGCCTCGTTACTATATTTATACCCCCCCCCCCCTGCCGCTTGAAAAGCGGGAGGGTATATAGATATCGGAATATCCGTCCGTCCGTCTGTATGTCCGTTTGTCCCTCCGTCCGTCCATCTGTCTGTTACGCTTTGGGGTACCCATTTCTTATCCGCAAATCCTCTTCTAGCAATGAGTGAAATTCAATGAAACATTCACAGAATCTTTATTACATATTGCTGTTGAGCACACCTCTTATTTTACTTTTTCATCCGACACATATTTTGGGTTTCCCGGCCACAGCAAAACATAGACTTTGCAATTATAACCATATTGGAGGCGGGGGGTATCATTTGCTCACAATACCTCTAGTTTGTGTTGTATCACGGTTTCCCTATTTCAACTCTTCATAATGTTGACAAATATTGATACATGTAAATGATATATAAAGATATATTTGTATTGAAAGACTTAACTGATAATTGACAACAATTACCAAATATGTCGTCAGTTATTCGATTTACAAGTAGATCTTTAATATCATATTTTCAAAAACATGTAAATAATAATTATGTTACTCATGGCAAGGTATATCTATTTATATCACTTATGGCTTATTTACACAAGAATATTTTGTCAATTAGCAATTAAAAAATTGAAAGATTTTGTGGAACACGGACTATGAAAAATCCGACAATGGAAAGATTTTAAAACCAATTATATTTTTAATGCTTTGACGTTTAACAAATGTTTCCCGATTAATGTCGAGGTTTACCTCCGATGAAGTCTTTTAATGAAAATATACATCAAATCTAACCTTTGTTTCAACTTTTGATCACGCGGGCGTCTCCATGAGTGAAAAATTCCTCGAGAGGGACGTTAAACAACAAACAATCATTCAATACTTATTTCTTTTGCGTTTCATAGTTTTGCTGTTTAATTTCATTATTATAAAAATCAATTTCAAGGAGTAAATGCTTTTTTTGAATGTATCATTTTAAATATGCTTTGTCATAAAATTATAAATTTGAAATCCTTAAACTGATATTAATTTTATTTTGAGGAAACATGAAAAATGCCAAACCTACCGGAATTCTCTTCATCGGAATTTAATGCTATCGCCATGATCCTGCTAGAAAATGTTTTAAACCAAAAACCCCAAGTGACTGATTACGTGAACTGTTGTGAAATAGTGCATAAACCTTTTTTTTTATGTCAACTCAAATTCACGCGTCTATAAAGATCTCGATTTCGTCAAAATAAATCAGAAACGGATATCGCAAAAATATGAATATAAAGGAAAGATGATTGTTGAAATTATTGTATTTATTATACCGTTCTATCTAAATCAGAAACGGAAAAAGAATGGTCCCAAAAATTTTATTGCTCTTTTGTGGGCTTCAATCAACTTTGTTGTGTTTATCTCAGTAACAACAATCGCAAGAACTTGGATTTATTCTAGCGATGGAAATCGTATTACAAATGTTGGGATATGGAAAACTAGCGAAACAAACGAGGAAACGGGCGAAGTTTGTTACAAAGATATTACATCTAAAGATGGTACGTTTACTTTTATTTCAGATTGAGAACGTACAATTGTATATGACAAAAAACTTTCCCCGATCACTTTATCTGTCATGTTTCAGTTTATTATGTTGAATAGGCTATGTAGATATTGCTTAGACACTGCAAATACGATATTATTTCAATATTTATTAAGTTTTTAATTTTAAAATAATGGAAACTTCTTTTAGAATTAAGTATGGAGTTAAAATTCCGTATAAACAACAGTATTGATATATCATTTGTTGGCACAATTTTAAATAAACTCAGAGAATTTCAGAGAATATGAACCCCTGGCCCATTAAGGAAAAAGAGATCATGCATGCGGATCTGGATGGAGTGGGGTCGAGGGGGTACATTAAATAAGGGTAGGCGGGGCCATAGGGATTTTTGGTATACAATTTAATTACAAAACTCAAAAGCTATTAAAATATCGCCCGGAAATGATATTTTTACACACATATAATGCTCGAATTTACAACTTGACCTCTGACCTTCGTTGAAACAGAGCTTTTCTTTAGGCCACAAGAGTTGTGCTATAAAATGTCATTGGAAAAGCCCGAAGGTTTCTTGAGATAACGCGCGGAAACGAAAATGTTAAAACAGAGGTAATCTTTGAATTTATGACCTTGACATTTAAGCTTTTGTCATCAAAATCAAAAGGGTTCTTTCTTAGGCCTTAGGGAGTTGTTGTTTATAATTTCATGGCAGAAGCTTTTTCAGATATTGCGTGGAAATAAAAATGTTACAGACCGATAGAAATACAGACGCACAAACAAACAAGTACAGAAGAACAGACAGCTAGACCTATGGACAGACAATTTGAAATAAATATCCTTACTTTCAGCGGGGACAAAAAGGAATTATATTGAGTTAGAAGCAATCGTTGTGTGAATATAAACATGTGAATTGATTTAAGGTAAATATTTTTTTCACTAGCTTACCACTGGGTGGCAGCAGGATTCCATGTGGCATCAATTGTTATCCTATTTGTTATAGTCATCTTGGCATTCACAAATCTGATAAAGGATAAAAAGCTCATCCTAGAAATTATTTTCTACCTTTGTGTTTTTCAAGGTAGGTACTCTTAAACAAAGAGTAATGTTGTTCAAAGTGATCTTTTCCTCCAAGTTACATGTATGTGTGTAACTAAAGCTGTGATGTAATTATAAGTGCTTCACTGTGCTTTGATCTAGACCTAAGATATTGCTCAGTAAAAATACATTTTAATATCTAAAAACAAATCTAAAATTTACAAATTGCGAATTTCATTATAATCTACATCTTTGAAATAACTCAATGATATCTTCTGTAAGGTACATGTAATAAGTGGTACAACAACAAAAAACGAAATTTACGTATTCTAATGCTCACTTTTATATCGTTACAGTTTCAATAACTGCCATTTCTACAGCGGTATTTTTCACAGGGATACAGGAGGATACTGAAACACAGAATTTTCATGTTGGAGCTTCATTCATTCTTTATATGATAATAACAGGAATAAATATCGTTTTGATTTTCTTAGCTGTCATTTATCGTTGTCATGAGATAAATAAATCTGCAAACGAGACTCAGCAGTCGCCATCTAATAATGCAGGATAAAAGATAACAAGGTATTAATCAGGAGATAAGCAACAAGACAGTAATTGTGGAAATTTACAGGAAAACTACAATGTAATCAATATAATATTGCTTTTTCAAACCAAAAACGCTTAAGGACAGATGATACAACTTTTGCCATAAATTAATCTTGAAAATAACACCTTTATGTTTTCAGGAGTAAACTGAATAACTTGAACCGGGTTGACTTTCATTTTCATCCAGAAGTTTCCAATTTCTTTCTACTTTAACAAATTATTATTCGCACTATAAACAACCAAAATATGTCCAAATATATATACCAATACAGGAATCTATTTTTGTATCATCAGTCCTTAAATATCAAATAAGAAGCATGTACCATGTAAATACGTAGTGTCCTCATTTGATTGAACTTTAGTGAAGCTTAGGATACCTTTTTATGTATCAATTTTACATTTCATTCTATAGTTAAATCTAATTCTATTTTCTTAATACACTTATCTTAAAAAGAAAATTCTATGTATTTATATTTACAGAAAATGAATTACATAATGAAAAAAAATAAGAGTTTGATTTTTCCCAATAGTTTTTCATTGTTATTCTTTTATGTCCATATCATATTTTTCCTCTTACAATCTTCACCATTGAAAAAATGCAATATTTTTAGAATCAGAAATAAATGTTATTTTCATTGTCAACTGTTCTGCATATGTTTTGAATGTTAAGAAGGCATATTTCATTTATTAAATCCTATATCCTTTCAAAGTCAGATCTCTGTGGCATCATTTTAAATTTGTTCTGAGCAAAATCAACAATAACTTCATGTACCTAATTGTCAATAAGAGCTATTAAAAAATAAGACTGACCAATGTTGTCTAATATAGAAAAGCCAGATACTTTCATTTATGGTTTGGGATGAGTTTTTCTCTTTGAAATACATTTTATTGATTTTCTTATTTGTCCAGAAAGGAAACGTTTTTGGTTAAAAAAAAAACTACCTGTATGAAATATGATATTTAAAAAAAATCGCTACGTAAGGAATTTGAAACCAAATATGTTTTGACGTTGCCTGGTGCTGCATTATTAAAAAATATTTGGCAGCCATTCTGGTGAAGCAAAAATATGGATATAACTATTGACATTTGGTACTCAAGCTTGAAACAATATAATCAATGCATCGATTGGCCAGGAGAAAACTTAATTGTTAGCTATTACTAATATAATAAAGTATTTAACACATACGCACATTCAACATGCGTAAGCATGAAAATCAAGATATATACAAGTAAGTGTATTAACTGGAATACAAAAAATGACAATGACATTAAACTATTTTATCAGTTTAAATCTTCAAAATTTTACAATGAAAATTGTTACAATACTTGCTGTCAAAGTTAGAAATTACAATTATGAACATTAATTGTTTTCAAACAAACCCCGAACCTAAACAGAGAGACACGGGTATCATGTATCAAATTTTAAAGCTCAAAAGAATACTAGTATTTGACTTAATAAAAAGGAACTGAATGAAATGTCTTTTTTTCTTAATATTATAAGAAGACAAATGCTGGAGGAAATTTGTATTTTTAAGAAACTATTTTTTAAAACCAAATTTCAAAATATTTGGAAAATAAAAATATAAAGCATATAAATATGATTACTAGTTTTCTCTCTCTTGAAAAAAAATAGTTGAGATTTTGTTTAGCAAATACATGTATATATATATTGATATTTTTATCAAGCAGTACCGTCAAATAACTCTGATATGGTTACATCTTTTTTACGCAAAAAAAAAAGGAAAAAACTTTCGAACTAATTAAGAGTGAGCATCACAAAATGTGTAACAATATTTTTTGTTCTTTATACATGTATAAAAGGAAAGATAATAACATTGACATCATGTTGATTTTATAATAAAATGGCCATATTTAAATGTAAATGATAGCATCACATCTGAGAATTTTCTCAAAGGATATATGTTAACTAGTTGATTAAGTATGTATAGTTATTTACCAAATTTCTGCATAAACTTAAAGTAACTTATTCAAATACAAAATCTATAAGATATAGACATATTTCTTCATGAATTGTTTTATTCTGTTTTCGCCACAAAGTCTACAAAAATACACTGGGAGCAAAGCAAACACATATTTCTGAAAACATCAAAGATGGAATCAGGCCTGGGGGCCATAAAACTTAGACGAGCTCACTTTTGATCTCAGTCTCAAATTTACTAAAGGAATATATAGTGGAAAAGTGAGACTGAGATCAAAAGTGAGCTCGTTTAAGTTTTATGGCCCCCAGGCCAGGTGCCCAGGAGGAATGTCTAACCCACCGTATGTCATGATTGGGGAAACGAAAATTTCCATTTGCAATTCAGTGTTTAAATTATCATGATAAATGTCAGCGAGACCTAATGATATATTGTAACTGCTGATAGTCACAGTACTGAAATGAGAAATAGTAAAATGATGACTTTAAGCGAGATTATCGATATCCTTGTTTCATCAGGTTGTTTGCTTATAGCTTAATTTAAAAAAAAAACTAGTTTGTTAGTGGAGTATGCTTTTTGGTATAAAATCAATTTGGAAATGTAAACCCCATTTACACATATTTTACCAAAAACAGCAGCTTTAACTTTTCAACTTTATACACAACCAGTCCATACGATAAATTAAAGAACATGCTTTTTGATATCATCGACAGTTGCTTTTTTAATAAAAAATGGAACTCAAAAATTTTCCTTGTCATTGGTCATTTGCAAAATTACTTTCTTAAAAACATTCTGATTGCACACACAAGTACCTTGATGTTGACATCAAAAAGATGCTTGGGTTTCTGATTGAAATATCTATGTGGTTTTTTGAGGCCACGTCTTCAAACAATATCCTGGAATTCCCATGTGTACCGATTGCGCCCAGATAAAAGCAAACCTATTTTTGTATGCATATGATGCAGATTTAATCCATAATCTTATACATGAAAAGAAATAACACTTGCTTTGGCCTTCAATTGGAAATTTAGGTATATCGACGACGTATTGTCAATAAACAATGGTCATTTCCATTCTTATATCGATAAGATATATCCCGGTGAGCTTGAGATAAAAGATACCACATACTTTGACACATCTGTTTCATATTTGGATATTTTACTTGAAAAAGACAATCTAACAACCAAGCTATATAAGAAATGTGATGCCTTTAACTTTTCAATCGTCAACTTCCCTTACTTATGCAGTTCGTTTAGAAGCATCATTTTGGAAGTTCTTTGGTCGATATAATGACCTTGTCAGCAAATACAATTCATCATCGAGTCAAATGCTGACTGACGGTTTTTAGTCCATTATTTACACACTGAATTGACGACATTTTTTCCGTTATTTCCCGATCAGGACACGGATCACACGGCGAGTGTGACCAGTCTGACCGGTCTGCAAGGGATACTCAGTCCTCCATGGCACTTGATCCCACCTCTGTTGTTCCGGAGATCTGTGATTGCTCTGTTCCTATTTTGCATTGTTTAATGGACTTTTGAGCTTGAATGCTGTTCATAACCTCCATATATTCCAAATAGGGAAAAATGGTATGAGATTTCTTGAGAAATCGAATCACACCGTAATTGAAGCTTATTTTAATCTCGACTGTCGGTATAATCAACCTGGCAAGTTGAGAGACACTTAACCTTCCAACAATAAGTATCTAAAAGATTAAAGCCATGAAAATATGTATTAAATTTGTGCACGTTTATAAACAATTTTGATTTAAATGATTTTCAAAAGAGATTCAATTTTCAGAATTTTTTGTACATATATATTACATGTACCCGTAAATAGATCCTGTTATCGCGATCAGAAATACTGTCATGTTTATTGTATGTTACAGTATGTTACAATGATAATCTATTGTTTGATAAACTAAAAATATCCATATTACAAGTCAGGTAATTTAACCACTGACTCATACAGGTCTATATCTACAGTACATATAGCTCAAAGTGCCTTAGTCTTACAAAACGAACTTTGGAATAGATAATACGTGACGTGCATGGAAATCTGCTCAATATATAATTTATAATACATAACAGATGACTGGCTTATCAAAAATCAATTAGTTATCTCCATCGATTTTTTGATTAAGATATGGAGATTCTTCAGTTCGTTCCACTGAAACTATTGTTGACAAACATTACATTGATTTATGAAGATATTATTTTAAAAGCAGTAGCTTAAATACCACGAGTATTTGCTGATATAGAGACATTTTAGCATATACGCGCGCATATTTGTTGAAAAGAAATTTGGGTAAGTTTACTTTTGCTATATGCTTACCTGAACCTTGTAATGAGCTTTTTTGAATTCATCTGATTTGGATAACATAAACATGAATTATGAAGAAAATGAATAGGATTCAAGCTCAAATCCCATTTAAACAATACAAATCGGGAGCACAGCAAACACCGAACTCCAAAACATCAGAGGTGGGATCAGGTGCCGTGGAGGAGTTGTCCTTGCCATAATCGAAAAAAAGAAGAAAAATTCTGTAGACAATTCAGTGTGTAAATAATAGCCTAACAATAACAGTGGAATTTTCGTTGATTTCTCAAATTTTACAGGTTCGCGGTAACGTTATTTGGTTATTTACTCATATATACAAAAAATATGAATTTTTGCATAATTATGGATTCTTGAAGGATATAAATTCGTGTATGAAGGGTACCCTCGAACACTGATCAAGCAACCACGAATTCTCATGAGTTCACAGTTGCAAGTTCGAATCCACTGCTGGACGTAGAGACCGGTTCTTCAGATGTGACCGCATAAACCGAGTTACAGTAGGTAATGAGACGATAAAGATCATGTACACTCAGTGGTACTGAATGCTGAGTATATGTATAGATTTACAGGCACGAAGCATCCTATTTGAAAGTGGGGGGCCAACCAGAGAAAAAAAAATCATTTAACTGTAAAAAAAAAATTGACAAGCAGGAAAAAAGGGGGGGGGGGGGGGGGGGG
>PRKT01001244.1:10891-42395 GCA_003671525.1 Saccostrea glomerata | reverse complement strand
GGGGGGGGGGGGGGTAGTGGCCAACTTTTTTCATGAAGTACATATGGTGGTGTCTCCATATGAGTGAAACATTTTTTAGAGAGACGTTAAAGAACTTCAAACTTAAATTAATTGAAAAGTTAAAGTCATCACCTTTATCATTTAGCTTGGTTATTAGATTGACATTAAGGTCTATTTCAAGTTAAATATCCAAATATGAAGTTTATGAATCAGAGGCTGTGGTATCTTTTATTTCTAGCCCACCGGAATATATCGAGTCGACATAAAAATAGAAATAACCATTATTAATTGACAATATGTCGTTGATATTTCTACATATTGAGATGAAGGTCACAGCAAGTGTTTTCTTTTTTCACGCAAAATAATTTGGACAGATTCTATTATGCATCATATAAAAATAGGTCTGCTCATAACTGGACGCAATAGGTGTTCAAAGAAATTACAATAGAAGACCAAGATCTTGAGCGAACAGTGAGTTGAGACGTAGTCTATAACAAGATTTACAGAGTTATGCCGCTTGTCCTGTGATCTGTATTGTCTTTGTATTTGTGACGTCATGTGTGTGTTTTAAAGATGGCAACTGAGCACATGTGTTATTGAGAATCTTACATGGTGTCAGAAGAAAGATGGACCGGTTAAACCCTCCAGCCGCACTCAACTTAAACGGAAACTTAAAGGAGAATTGGAGGCGATTTAAGCAGCAATTCGACATACACATGTATATAATATAGCGTCCGGAACGGCGGAGAAAGATGATAAAGTGCAAGCTATGACCTTACTCCACGTGGTTGGCGCTGAAGCCATTGAAGTTTATAATACGTTTACCTGAGATGACAAAGATAAAGAAAAAGTCAAGGACATTTGTGAGAAATACGAGGCTTATTGCAACCTGAGGAAGAACATTACATATGAGAGGCACATGTTCAACACCAAGGTACAGAAAGAAGGTGAGCGCATAGATTCGTATGTTACTGATCTAAAACAAAGAGCTGCGAGTTGCGAGTTTGAAAATTTACAAGATTCTCTTATCAGAGATCGGATCGTATGCGGGATCAAGAGTGACTCTGTAAGAAAGAGACTGTTGAGAGAAGAAAACCTGACATTACAGAGGGCTATAGACATTTGTCGTTCCAATGAAGCCAGTGAATCACAAATTAAAAATATCGCAGATGAGAAAACTATAAATCACGTGGTCGCGCAAGGAGCACATGGGGCGGGTTCAGACGTGGCAGAGGAAATTCGCGTCATAAAAACAACAAATCGACACGTGATATAGAGACAAAATATATGGAAACGAGTACCAATTATTTTCCCATAGAACTCTATACAAACCTTTTGTCCTCTCACTACTATACTAATTTAATTTCAGACAATCCCTTGGTATCATTTGAAACTTTAATCCAAGCGCTTATAAAAAATCCAGAAAAAAATATAGGGTCCCGTGGCGTTTATAGGTCAAAAATTATAAATCACTTCTCTACAGTTCTCTACAACACTTATAAACCACTTTGGTTCTCTACCACTCTTATAGATCAGTTTGCCTCTCTTCAACTTATAAATCACTTAAGTTCTCTACAACACTTTTAGATCACTTTACTGGTCAAAATTGCAGTTCTTTAAAACTTATAGGTATCGGCAGTAAATAACACTCTGCAAAAAAAAAAAATCAACCCCCGTTCCTACAATCTCCCCTCGTATTTCTATATTCTCTGTAATATTCCTACATTCCATCATTTATTTCAAACATTAATATTTTTACTTTAAAATGAAAAACATTACATACCTCATTTCAGCCAATCAGGTAATGCCGACCTATTCAGTACGCGACTCTAGTGCCACAAATAAAGCCATGTGCTCATCCGTGGATTTGGTACTTTCATTCTAAAAGCAAAACACGGCAAGGAAAATGTAATCGCTGTGGAACTTCTCATGCTCGAGGAAACTGTCCAGCGTACGGTAAGGAGTGCAGAAAATGTAAGAAAATGAATCATTTTGAAAAAATGTGTAAAAGTCGGGGAGACCGTGTGCACATGCTCCAGCAGGAGTCTGATTCAGATGCAGACTGGGATTCACTGTCAGACAACGAATTCCTTGCATACGGGATCGAGAACACGGACAAGGATAGGGAACAGGACTGGATGGTTCGAGTGAAAATCAATGACATTTCTGTTGACTTTAAGATAGATACAGGGGCACAGTGTAATGTGATCACGCAGAAACTTTGCAAAGATGCAGGAATCAAGGATATTTGCAAATCGAAGTCGCGATTAATCTCATACTCCAAGGATGAAGTCAAAGCTATTGGCAAGGCTCACGTTGCGTTAGAATACAAACAGAAGTATTATGATGCTGTAGTTCATGTTGTGGATTATGATGTTGTACCTGTACTTGGCTTACAAACTTGTCTGGATTTGAAGCTTGTCCAACGTGTAAATCTGGTCAATGAAAATCATAGTACTGTGAGTACAAACAGTGTCATCAAGGAATACCAACACTTATTTTCTGGCATCGGGTGTTTGCCAGGAGAATATGACATTAAAGTGAATCCAAAGGTTACACCTATAATTCACCCTCCACGAAGAGTTGCACACGCATTAAAACCGAAAGTCAAGGAAGAGTTAGACAGGATGGTTAGTGAGAAAGTCATCACGAAAGTAGAAAAACCAACAGCATGGGTTAATCCGATCGGCATTGTAGAAAAACCCAATGGAAAAGTAAGAATTTGTTCGGACCCAAGGGACTTGAATCGCGGAATTCAACGGGAACATTATCCACTGAAAACAGTTGGGGAGGTAGCCGCAACGCTAAAAGATGCAAAAGTTTTCAGTACTCTTAATGCTGCCTCAGGACTTTACCAAATCAAGTTGTCAGAGAGGAGCACTTGGTTTACAACATTTAATACTCCTTACGGGCGATACAAGTTTGAACGTCTACCCTTCGGAATTCCTAGTGCGCCGGAAATTTTTCAGAGAACAACATCGCAAATCTTTTCTGACATTGATGGGTGTAGTACTATAGCTGATGACATTTTGATTTATGGACGGAATCAAGAAGAACATGATCAGAGACTTTCAGCTGTGTTAGCAAGAGCACAAGAAGTTAACTTGATGTTTAACAGACAAAAATGTAAACTCAGCCAGTCAGAAGTCAAATTCGTGGGTCATGTGTTTGGACCCGATGGATTGAAACCTTGTCAAAGAAAAGTACAAGCAATAATGGAGATGAAGAGTCCTGAAAGCAAGAAAGACCTACAAAGATTCCTTTGAATGATTAACTATTTAGGAAAATTCATACCCAATATGTCAACAGTGAACAGACCGTTGCGTCAACTTCAGGAAAAGAATGTTGAATGGTTGAAGAAAATACGAGTAGGTGGTCAGAAATACATGTGAAAATTTGCTTTTCGTGGTGGCTATAAATTTGTTGGTATCTTGACAACAACGAAATAAAACCCAATCGAAAATTAGTGATTTCACTGTATTCTCTCAGAGTTAAAGGCAAACTGTTTTTTACCGTGTTTGGTAATATTCCTCTCCGTAGATTGAATACAATCCTCTCTAGACAATTCTTGTTCACGTGCTCTTTCCTTATATTTGATATCAATTGTTATGTTTTTAAGCTATTGATAGCTGAGTACATGTACTAACCAATACGTCCTTGACACAGAAATAAGTCCGCAAAAATGTTACGCTGAACATGTATATGTACAAATATAATGAAAGCAAGTTTCTGTGTTGGCAATCTCCATTACTTCCTTCAGCTTGGATTTCAGTTCACTAATTTGTTTCTTTATAGTTTTGAAACATCTTCCATACCGGTATCATTGTCCATTATCTACTTTTTCTGATAGCTGTGCCCCTATTTTGGCAACAACTTCAATATACTGTTCTATCTGTGTCTTCAGTTCCACTTGGATCTCCGATATTAAATCTTTCAGAATTATCCCGTTTAGCTCACTTTCAACTCTACATTCTAATTTCTTCTAAAGATCTTGCTTAGAGTCAACCACTATACTTTTACTATTTCGCGTATTTTGTAACTATCGTATGGATTTAGTTTGATTTAATGTCATGTAATGTAATGTCAAATTGTGAAAAATTTACAACGACAATGACGACAGACAACGGACAAATTTCGATCAAAAATTTTTCACTCACTATACAATAGGTCAATGAACACTAGAGGAGTCACTTGTGTTGTACACTAGAAATTCAGGTACTTAGAATACAAACACAACTCAATGCTCCCAGTAACACTAGATACAGGTCGATCTTCACTAAAAGCACTAGTCCAATATCAGGTTAGGAACACGTCAATTTCTAGACAGTACTTTTATCAGAAACCTTTAAAGGTAAGCACTGAAAATGGCTCGTTGTCATGAATGTTAAAGTGTTAACATGAATGTTAAATGTTAAGACGTAAACATAGGTAGTGGCTGCTCCTTCGCCAAGCGCTCGGCACTATAAGCGAAAGTCATGGGTCTTTGGGATTTGACCTTAAAACGTATTTCCGATCGACATTTGCTTAATAAAGATCTTTTATTGTGACTAAGTTAAGCATTTGTCGATTTTCATTTTGCAAATTATTTATAATACTGTCTGGCATATCAATGGGAAACAGGACTGACACCCTTTTTTGGTGTTGTATGAATTTCAGCCATTAAAAAGAAGTAATAAAAGAAGAGTTTGCTTTGGAGATATTAAACACTGTTGATATCACACGTGGATTTTATAATTTTTCCGATGAAAATTTTTCATAATGTATACAGAATATAATATACAAGTACATACCAATTGGTGCAGACAGTATCGAAACAAGTTGCAAGTCTTTACAACAAAATGAACAAGTTAAAACTGAAAATTTTGATTTATTTCAATTTACTTGTATGTTCATAGCATGAAAAGATACGAAAATTCGGTCCGTTGTCATCGGTTCTTTGTCATAGCTGTACTGTATACTTTAAGAAAAAAGATTGATCTGATGTTAGCATTTCAAAATTTCAAGCATGTCATCAAGAGAGAGGGGGAAAATGTTGGAGTAGGGTAGGGGCAACGCAAGTCAGTCATTCGAAATTTAAGTTATATTATTCTTTATACTAGTATTTTAAGTTCTAATTCCAGGTACATGTAAACAGTTTCAACATACCTTTTTTAAAACCAATTTTAATGTTTACAATTCCTAATTCAGGCAACTCAAATGATCAGCAAATATTTGAATATCATTTTTTTTTAACTACAAAGAGAATAAAGATCTACAAATTCTTCAAATGTATTAAACAAGGCTCGTGCCTTGTTTTTGTTTCCATAGAAAATGTCATATTTGTAACAAAACAAATCACTAGAAACTGACTAAAAGTATTTATAATTAACTTCTTTAATTAACTACAAATAAATCAGTAAAATCATAATCAAAATCTTGATAACATGTCAAATTTTCTTATAAATAGTACAAGCAACACACGATTGGTGTCAGGATTTTCAAAGTGTTACTGGAATAGAGCTTGATGAAAATGATGTCGTTAAACGCGTAACCGGCGAACTGAGATGTAATATATTGTTATGGATATGTATGGTACGCCAAATTCACAAAAATGAGCAAAACATAGTTTCACAGTCGATAAACTAGGTTTATCAGTTGTAATTAACTATAGTTTACGGACTGTAAACTATGGTTAACAACGTAAATCTATATTTGACATCTGTAAACCATAGTTTACGCGATAATCTATGTTTCACAACCGTAAACCATACTTAACACCGAAAACAATCATTTGCGATCGCAAAACATAGATTATCTGATAAATACAGTTTCACGATTTGTAAACTATGGTTTACGACTCTTAACTATAGTTAACGATCGTAAATTATAGTTTACAGACGTGAATCTATGTTTATCAACATAATCTATTGTTAACGTTTTATTACAGACAAATAAACTTAGATTAGCATTCGTAAACTATAGTTAACAACCGTTAAATATAGTTTTACAGATGAAAACTATAGTTAACGAATTGTAAACTATAGTTCACGGTGTGTGAACTATAGTTTACAGTCCATAAACCTAATTTGTCAATTGTGAAACTTTGTTTAGCACACCAAATTCATAAAAATGAGCCAATCATAGTTCACAGTCGATAAACTAGGTTTATCGGTTGTATACTATGGTTTACGGACTGTAAACTATAGTTAACAACGTTAATCTGTATTTTACATTGGTAAATCATAGTTAACGCGATAATATATTTCTCCACTACCGTAAACTATACTTAACACTGAAAACAATCATTTGCGATCGCAAAACATAGATTATTTGATAAATACAGTTTCACGATTTGTAAACTTTGGTTTACAACTCTTAACTATCGTAACGATCGTAAATTATAGTTTACAGACGTGAATCTATGTTTATCAACAAAAATCTATTGTTAACGTTTTATTACAAACAGATAAACTTAGATCAGCATCGTAAAACCATAGTTAACAACCGTTAAATATAGTTTTACAGATGAAAACTATAGTTAACGAATTGTTTACTATATTTCACGATTTGTAAACTATAGTTTACAGTCGAAAAACCTAGTTTATCAATTTTGAAACTAGGTTTCGATCATTTTTGTGAATTTGGTGTGCCATAGATATGGCTTATACATGTATACATTAGGGACGGGAAAATAGAGTACACAAGTGACATAACACACTAGATTCTAATAGAGAAGTTGTTTTAACTGGTATGAGATTCAATGATAATTTTTCGTCTATACCGAAAATAGTTACAGCATGTAATTATAAAAGTTTTTTTTTTTTTTTTTTTTTTTTGATAATTTTCTTTTTAAGTATGATATCATCATGAAACTTGATAAGCATAATCATAAAATGTTGCAAATAGAAACTTAACTGTTTTCCCTGTCTTCGAAGTTTTAGGACAACCATCGTACGTGTGATAAGGAGGAAAATATTAGCTTTTCTTGTAGCCTCGGAGGTAATCTTGCAAAGGAAATGTTGAATACAATATGTGTAGCAATGCTTTGATTTTACT
This sequence comes from Saccostrea glomerata, assembly GCA_003671525.1. Taxonomy (NCBI): domain Eukaryota; kingdom Metazoa; phylum Mollusca; class Bivalvia; order Ostreida; family Ostreidae; genus Saccostrea; species Saccostrea glomerata. Next base: position 35,360 of record PRKT01001244.1, on the reverse strand, counting down.
TATTCTTTAAATTACATAACAAGTTTTCATGGAGTCAACTTGCTCAAACACAAAAGCCCGGTTTCTCACAAAACTATAATGTAACTTTAGAACTGTAACCGCAAAAAGCTATCTGTTCTACCTGGACACTTTAAAAAGAGTCATATGTGTTGCTTTTTTAAAACTCGGTCGTCAAGGAAAGTAGTTAGATATGAGATTTAAATCCCCAGTTAATTACATAATTGCGTCAATCCTCCGATATTGAACAGCTTGTACCAGCTGTGTGACAGGAACAACCGAGACTTCAATACCCAGTATTTACAAGGAATATAATTTGCTATAGTCTTTTGAAAATATAATCGGACTGTGCGTAACAGGAACCTCGAGTAAGTATATGATACTTAACAGTCTTGTAGTTTCTTGTTTGCTAAAATATTTAAATGCTATATATCTATCCTCGTCTAAAATGATGCGAATTAGTTTTTTTTTTAATTGGCTAAACGGTTTCAGTTCCTGTGTAACATAATAGATTTGTATGAAATCGAGCCATCATACTTGAGAATAAACCCATTTATGTTTCCTTATATTCATAATATAATAATTTAAATTAGAAATCATATTAAAATGTTTCAAATTATATTAGAAAATTACCTTATCAATTAATACTGGTAAAATGTTTTATAAATAAAAATTATAATCGAGGTGTTACATGTGTAAATGCATCTTAAGATGATTTTGTCTTCAACTAGTGTTAATAGTTTATCACATGCACACACATAAAAACATATCTATATAATATATACACTTAACAAAACTAAGTGTTCACTCTAATAAATGTATTTATTTAAAAACTACTGTATAGAATGGTATGATAATTTCGAATTATTACAACAAATGAGTCTTCTCAACAATTGTTGAAAGAAAATCAAATATCACCAATGAAAACCAATGTTCCGTGACGAAGTTTAAAAACAATAAATCTGTCCTTTGCGACACGTGTTTTGTGTAATTGTCTAATCATTATCAAATTTCAAAAACTGAAAAAACCACCACAAAACATTGGCAAAATGATCATTGAGAAGGAAGGGAGAACCGTTTAAATGTTGATATCTGGATCATCCTTGCTTCCCGTTTCACTTACTTTTATTTCATAGTTTTTAAATTTCCTTGATTTTATTTTTCAAAATTAACAACCAGTATCAAAACCCATTTAAGCACATTTTACTATAGGCTGTGCGTCATTTTCAAATTTATTGCATTTTGAAAGCTTTGGACAAAATTTAACCATACCGGAAGTGATCTGGATCTTCCTTTGGGCCAAAGTTTTGCGTCACACCAGGCTAAAAGACTGTTAAATTGTCATGAAACAATTTTAGAAACATGAAAACAAACAATTTCAGTCGTGTGAAAATGATGAGAAATCGGTGCTCGTTGCAGTCTATTATCATCTCAAACAGTCTGAATCATCTTTAAAGCAGTGCACTTAAGTGCTTAACGCGCAAGGACATTGACTAAAACGCATCTGTGTGATGATGCACTGCCGAATCCCCGGATCTGAATCCCATTAAACACATTTGGGATTTTTATAAGGAATGTCACCCCCCCCCCCCCATTCCACGCAATTTTAACGGATTGGAAAGATCTCGGCAGTAGGTGTGGCAGGAGATGGATCAATCTCCTATTCAGGGGTACATGGTATCCAACAGTAAAGGATGTCCTGCAGTAATATGAGCGAGTGTTGGTCTTACTCCATAGAGATTATTTTATGTGAATTTTCTTTTTTAGGGCACATCATTTTCTTGACACTTTGCTTAGAATTCTGAGGAGATACTTACATGAAATTTATGCAACATCGAACTGAAATATGCATCATTAACCATGAATTCAAGAAATTATTCATTATATGTATTTGTTCTTAAAAACTTTAAAAATGTTAGGTGAACACTTAGAAGTTTGGTTCAGTGTATGATATTTGCCCGATTCATCGCTTCTGTTTCAACTTTTAGAAATATGCATCTTTCCTTTCATCTTGGAAGTATGGATCATAAATCCAATACCGTCGTTAGAGAACGTTGATAGCTAGCACTTAAAAAGCTCTTCAAGAAAGCCATGACTGTATGTTTTTTGACAAGACGGAGAAAATAACTTTTGTTTATTTAATCCCTTATGTACTTGCGTGACTCTACGGTGATAGTCAAAACCAAACAGGCTACCAACTGCCTACATACACACCTGTGGCTGTGTATTGAAATAACTAACACTTTAAAATAGAGGTGCTTTACGAAAAGAGGATGGCAGTTTTTTCCCTATTTTTAGTAAAAGTAACTCTATAAGTGATAAATTTAGAAAAACGAAAGATGGGAAAGCTTTACAATATATACTTAATATTATTCTTAGATATTTTTTCCTATTCGTTTATTATGGTCTTTCGTTTCAGACGAAAGACATTATACGAGGGTTGATCCAAAAGAAATGTCACAACTTCAATAAAATTCCTACTAGTCGACGTAAATCAACGAAATTATACATTATAGAAGCTATATTTGCATATCAGTCCTGAAAAATAAAAATAAAAATGATTGATACTTTTCAAAATATCGATTTATATACAAAGTGCAATTGTGGTAGTCGCCGCACCTAGATAACGTCATATGACGGATACGCGCCGTCATACACTTAAACGTTTACCCTTTGTTTCATTAAAAAGATATTTAAGATTCCCGAACACATTCACATATAATTCTACTTTTTGAGGAATTATTGGCACCCATTGTACACTCACTCTATGCTTAATTTATTTGGTCCTCAGTCCAAATTTTTTAGCTGTACCATAAGACGAATTTAAAGTTTCTTACCGACAAGTCTCTCTTTTTGGACAACGTCAGGCACTACTGAACGTTTCTCCACAACTTCCCTTTCTCGGTCTTCCCGTCCTCTGCTAATCATTCAATGACCCATGACCCGCTAAAAATCGCTGAAACCACCAATAATCAAGTCTCTTATTTATATTCTCTCCTCTGTGTGTCTAATTAATAACCGTAACTGTCTCTATGTACGAGCAATTTTACCATTTTGAAACGAAAACGCATTATATACCTCGTTTAGCGGGTTTTCCATTTTGACATTTTCATACAGCAGGTTAAAACAATAAATTTTACGATCAAAAAGCAATGACGTCATTTTATTTTCAACTTAAGACTGAAAACTGTCGTAAAATTTTGTCTTTTTAAATATTGGGCGATTAGACGCTTTTTTAGATGCTTTTTAATTCGTTTGTCTTTTTTCATTCTAGCAATATACTCTTTAAAACGTGACGTTTAGTTGTAATGCGGCGACACCCCTATATATTTAATATTTCAAACGTCTATAATATTAATTCAATTTAACATTATTAAATGAAATTTTCAATTTGAATTAGATTTATTTTTATGCATCTTTTGGTACATTATGTTTAATAATATGACGTCAAATATTGATGATATTGACACAGTGACATTACTTTTGGATCAACCCTCGTAGAAATGATACCTACAGCGTGTATTTGATAAAAGTCTTAATAGACTTCTTTTGGAAGACCGCATTATTTTTCGTCTGTTTTCTACTCATATTTTTCATAGTACCGCGGATATTTCGGCTGTAATTGACGGCTTTTGGAGATTTTTCAGGGAAGATACATTATAAGAATATCTCCAAAAGTGTTTTTCGTTTTATATAGGTTAACCAGTGTAAAGTATATCGAGTGATCAGACAATAGACCTTGATAAGGTATCCCCACCAGTCCACGGTCAGCTAACAGGAAACTTTACCACGACCAAAAAGGAAGAATACATTAGGTTCCTAGACAGTACCGTTGTCAAATAATTTTAAAGTTCAGCACTTAACTTGGTTCGTTGTCATGAAAATACGTGAGGGATTATGATAAAATCCGTCCGTTCTTATTCAAAACATGCAGGAATTTATACACAATGGCTACAATTAGACGTTTTTAACCAAAGCCAAGAATAATTTAAATATTACAGTAATCGATATTCCATAAAAAAGTATTTGATGTCCACATTACATTTTGAGAAGTTTTGTTTGGCGATCACTTTCTCTTGTGTTACCTTGTGTGAAGTCATGATCGTTAGTCGTAATATGATAAATTTTTAATGTTTGAAATATCAAAATAGTCCTTTCATCTAAAATACAGTATGAAGAAAAGCCTCATTTCCAATCAATATGCAACTGACAGCCTATAGAAGACAACATACTTTAAGAAATCGCAAGTTAGTTTTGCTCGTTGCCATTTTTCTATGCTAGTTTATCAAGAAGACTGATCAAATGTATATATTTTATTTAAAAGAAATTGAAGCATATTATAGATAATTTTGAATCTCGGGGTCGTCTTAATGCAGCTAACTCTAAATTGCTAACCATTCTGCAATGTTAAGTTTTTATTTTTAACTTATTTTTTATACTAGTAGGAAAGCGTATGCAACTGCTTGTATATATTCAGTATAATGAAATCATCTATAAGATATATTAAAATACACAAGTTTATTTTATTACAAATAATATTAAAATTGGGCATCGCCTCTGATGTAGCAATAACCTTGTCTGAAACATGTGTACAAGAAGAAGGTATGGTTTTAGCTTTATCCTGTCCTAAAAATTTAATCTTTTCAAAAAATTTTGAAACTGGCTGAAATATTAGTCGAGTTTATGACTGTGAAAGATCAGAAAAGAATATGGCATAAAGGAGTACCATTCTAGTAACATAACGTCATGAATTGGATGTATTTCTCTACTTTAAACAGAAAAAAAACTCAAATCACCCATTTCAATGGTAATTGTCTTTCAGGAAATATTGTCCACAACTATCGCCAACATTATTTTTGGATATGTTGTGCAAAATTCAATGAAAAATCAAATATCTAAAAAAAAAATTGTGGACGATGCATGTGGCCAATATTATCTGTAAGAAAATTCTATTGAAATTTGATGTCTTCTGCAACTTTTAAAGAAAATACGAGGAAATGCACATGTTTATGAGGTCACAATTAACATTTATTTCATTTTTATTATTTTTTTTTTTTTGAAAACCACAGGGCAAGATTTGTATTTAAACAATACTTTGTTCTTTAACATTAGTCTATAAATTAACATTATTTTTGTATTTTACAATATTTTATATTCATAAAAAATAATTTGAACACAATTTTTTGTACGACTTGGTAGAGATTTCAATACAAATCATTGTTATTCACCCAGTCTAATTTTAGTTCCATTTTTACGATATATTAGCTCCACCTCTTATACAAAATAATGTAAGGTAAGTTAAAACGATCTGTATTTGGAAAACCATCAGAAAAAAACTTGAAAATAGTTATTACATTAGTCTAAATTTATTTTTATGTTTAAATTGGGTGTCTTATTCATTGACAGCCTTCTGTATTAAATATATAAAATTGAACTTAGGTCAAGATTTAAAAGCATCAGAAGCGACCAAAAAAGACCAAAAACACAGAGTTGAATTCAGTCAGTTTGAAATTTAAAATACAGCGTTTCTTTAATGTACTTGTTTATGTGTTCTGCAGGTTTCATTCATTTCACTCTTCACATTAAATCAAATTATGCCATTATCTGTGTAAATAAACATTCAAAAGATTGAATGCATTGGGGAAGAAATTCAAACAAACAGAAGTATGGACCAAGGACGAGCAGGATCTTTAACTGTGAGATATAGTTCTTAAGCAATTGTTGATTGAATCAGGACATATCAGATGACGTTAAGAATCCCAATTTTTATAGCACTTTAAGTCAACGGAGTGAGCAAAAAATACTTAGCTTGCAAAGATGTTTTTTATTTTATGAACCCAAAATTTTATATACGTTTTATGACGTTGTGGCTTCTTCCGGGAATTTATCAAAAAGGTCAAACCCAAAGAAATTTCTTGTCACAAGGAATACACGTATGAAATATAAATCAAAAGTTATGGGCAAGGTTAAAGTTTTAGTGACAGTGGCCAGCTAGACGGAGAGACGGACAGACGCATGAGATTTAATGTCTCCTCGCTTTCGCGAAAGCGGGGGACAATAAGTCTATATAAATTTTCTTAATGTACAAACTGGTTGGAACCATTAATTAACTTTCATTAATGTTTTCATAATAAATGTAGACAATTTTTAAAGGAGCCTAGCTGCTCGTTATTTACACCCTATCGTCACCAATAGTACACGACCTTGACCAAACTCCAAGGAAAGCGCCGCGATATTTTGTTTGTTTAGCAATTAACTTATTAAGCACCTTAATGACATGTATGTTATCTCAATCCTTGATTAAATCAATATACTCGGGGACTTTCTGACTTTCTATAATTAAAAAAAACTTGATTGGTTGTTTTTTTTCTCTGTTTAATTTTTTCAATAACATTTTATTTTAAAAATTTGCAAATTCTGAATATGATCTTAATGAAATTCTGTTTAGGTCGAGGTGTCTTATAAGTTATCCGACCTGTTTGAGCCGAAGTGTCGATGGGCCGAGATGTCAATGGGCCGAGGTGTCGTTTGGCCGAAGTGTCTGACATTTTTCCGCATCACATCCTGTATCAGCCCTACGGCCTATGGCCCTCTGGCTTATTTTGGTATCTGGAGCTGATACAGGATGTGATGTATTATTCTTTACATAATATTTATTTTATAGGATGGGTATACATAGTTTGACAGACGAGCTGCCGGACCAAAAACTATATGTCCTGATCTAAAATTACAAAATCAAAGAGGAGACATTGTATTTTAAAGCCTATCAAAATAAATTAGCATAAATTTCACAAGAGAAATAATGTTCATATATTTTTTAATTACAAAATGTATCTGGAATAACAGAGAGCAGACTTAAATGATACTGTGTTTTAAGGTTCGCTTGAAGCTCCTTTAGTATTAAATTTAGCAACATTCCTCTTTTATAGAGAAGTCCCATACCGTGCTTGAAATAGAATCATATAAAAAATTCTCAATTGATTTTATGTTTATTCAGCTTCATTGAATATAAATTCTACAATGTATTTTGTATTTGATTTTCCATCAGCCTATTTTCTTCATAAGTGATTCTATCATTTTGCTATTTTAAAGGTTCGACCCGTGTGATTACCTGACAAACGAGAATGGGAGTTTGCGTTACAAAGACGTGTACATGTGTAAATGTATGTAAATATGTACAACTTTATGTGAAACAATTTTTCATAAGTTGTTTCGTTTATTTCAATTTGTTTCCTTTTTTCACAGAACCAAGTTGGATCTGAAGGTACATCAAAATTCTAGAAAACAAATACAGTGCGTGCATGATATTTTTTTTCGTGTCAGCATCGATACTGCTTTTTAAAAATTTTTGCCTGCTGATTTGAATGCCTCCTTTGCTAATTAGTTGCTAGTTATTCTTATCTCTAATGCTTAAATGCCTTTGCCTTTTTCTAGTTAGGTCGATTCTACGGAAAGTGGTAAATAGAATGCTAGTAATAGCATTGTAATTTTTATTTTAATATTATTATGTTTAATGTAATATTGAAATAACTTCTCATTCTATGTTTTCAATTTTACATACCGGTCACAGTAGCCAAGTGGTATATAGAGCGTTTGTTTCGTGATCGGGAGGCCCGGGTTCGATTCTCGTTCACAGCGCCAAGTCATTCCTAAAACCTAAACAAAGATAGTGACTGTTCCTTTGCCAAGCGATTGGCACTGGAAGTGAAACTCATAGATCCCATGTCACGGTAGGCGTTGGCACGATAAAGGACCCTCTCGCTCAATGGCCCTAAGTGCCGGGTATAGGTCTTAATTTGAAGGCCTTCATCGGCATACGGTGACGTCTCCATATTAGTGAAAAATTCTCGAGAGGGATGTTAAATAATATACAATCAATCAATCAATAAATTTTTACAGAACAGAAATTTTTGTTACTTTTTTTTAATTTCAATTTTTTCATATGTTTAGCGTTTTATCTTAGAAAAAAACCTATCTACCTATTTGCAAAAAACAAAAAAAACAAAACAAATGCAATTTAGCAAACTAAAAAAAACACAATCTTTATATTCATATCATTTAATCGAATTGATTTCATACATGGATTTTTTTTTTTGTAGATGACCCATACTTAAGCATAGTAAATGTCTTAAGGTATCCAATACATAATAATCTCAGATTAAATGGAACTGATTCCATAACATATATGTATGAGATAAATACTCCGTATACGGTATGTAGAAATACTTTTCGGTTTTAGTATCATTATGAAAGTGCGGAATGTGTCCAAATTTATGACCTTGTCCTGTCCTTGAAGAGTTATTCTTTTATTTTATTCAAGAAAGATTAATTGTAAAAATCTATCGGGGGAATAAAATTATATATTTTTTTTCTATTCCTTATTGTCAAATGCATCTTTCCACCACAGCATTCATTGATATTCAAAGTATTGAATATTTTTAGTTTCAAAATTTACTTGATTCTATAGACTTCTCTGCAATTCCGAAAGGTTAATTGCTGCTTAGATAATGATTTTTTTTAAACATTTCACTTGGTAAATCCTTTTGTACTCTTACACGCTTTGAAATAATATCAAGTATTTTCAAGTAGTATGATAGGCCTTGGTAGGCTAATGTTGATTTTAGGTAGTTCTATGCTATCAATGCTAGGCCTATCATATGCTTTTCTAAAGTGGATCCCAGCAATGCCTGATTTTAGCTTTACGGGTCAGAGAACAGAAGATCTTATGCGATAATAAGATATCTGTTGTGTGTTCGTCGATCCGTCTGTTTGTACAAATTTTCAAAAAACTTCACTCCTCCAACGATTTTGTTCTGATTTCAATATAAATGTGCAAACATGTAGACTACACTGTGCTAATTGGTTTTTGATTTCGGTCAATGGTGTTGCCAAGGTTATATATTTAGTAGAGATTAATGGGAAAAACATTCAACCTACTTCTCCTATGGTGCTGTTTAGATTTCAATATAACTTGACACACAAATAAACCAAACTAAGGCATACATTTTTAATTATTCTGTAAGTCCTTTTTTTATTTCAATGAACAGTTTTGACATGGTAAAAAAAAACAAATTCTGTGAAATATCTTCAAAATGCGACTCCTTCCGCAGTTTTGATCTGATTTCAAAATAACTTGGCATAAATGTAGACTTACAATCATATGCATCATTCTGTATATCGATTTCAGATTTCGATAAAAGGTTTTATCGCTGTTACTAAAGTAGAAATTTCATTGAATGAAGGATATGGAGATAACGATCAATATTCAATATCAAAGTCCATATAAAACAATACAAAATAGGAGCAGAGCAAACACGGACCTCTACAACATTAGAGGTTGGATCAGGTGCCAGGAAGGAGTGAGCATCCCCTGCCGACCGGTCACACCCGCCGTGTGCTCCTTGTCATGATCGGGAATTCACGAAAAAACCCGTCGTCAATTCAGTGTATAAATAATGGACTAACAATTAGTATGAAAAACGTCAGTAAGCATTTGACTCAGTCAATGATAAATTGTATTTGCTGACAAGGTCATTGTATTGACCAAAGAATTTACGAAATGATGACTTTTATCGATTCTGCTGATGTTCTTGTTTCATGTACTTGTTTGTAAATAATTTACCTCGTTTTAGAAATTGATCATGCGTAGAGCATACTCTTGCGTATGGAATCAACGTATGCAGGTGATGTAAAGGTATACTGCTGCATGAGTAAGGGAAGTTGACGATAGAAAAGTTAAGGTCTTCGATCAAGTTTATCATAGAGCTTGGTTGTCAGATTATCATTAACGTCTTTATTAATTAGATAATTCGATATACTAGTATCTTAATGTTGATTTGAAGGTCACGGCAAGTGTTTTCTTTTTCTTCACGCATAAGATTTGATTTTGCACCAATTTTGTTTCATATGAATAAAATAATTTTTTTAAACTACTTTTTCCACAGATTTAGTGTTATTTTGATACCCCCGTATAACGTAGCACACAGGTACATTTCACTAAGATACATGTTAATTAAAACTAGAAATTTCCTTGAAACACTATTAAAATGCTTATCTTTCTATTTGATCTGACTTAAGTATTATTTATCGCACAAGAGGACAACATTCCAGGTTGTTTTTTTTATTAAACATACGTTAAACATATGTTTATTTCAATTCATCATCTTTTAAAGCCAAGTTTGGTTTAAAATAGGATTCTTCTCTGGTTTCTGACTAGATGAAACATTCAAAGTATATTTGCTTATATGTCTTATATATTGAGGTGTAAGGAATTCAAAAGACTATATTTTTCCATCCTCATCACAATTGTACAACTTTAAATAGAAATGGTAAACTGCGTTTGAAAACTAGCAGGGACTATGTTTTTGGCGGAATGGTGGCGTATGAAAATATCTTCTTTTCTGCCTCTCAAAATTAATATAAAACAATGAATTTAGTTATAATTTTTACACAATCGAAGACTTCGAGAAATTTTCAAATGTAAGTTAAATTAAGGACCCTCTCTACACATGTGCAAATTTTTTTTGGACATTGAGAAAAATATATCGTATGAAGGAGTTAGTATTGAGCTTATTTATCTAATTTTCACTGTATGGTGCGTGGCATTTAGCCCTGGGAAAAATGTTCAAAGACAACACAGTATCGGTGAAAAGAAATCACTGTTAATTACTTCAACAGAGAAAATACATGTAAATAACACGTTCAGTTAATTTATCTTGGCCATTTAAAATGTTAAGAATACTTGAATTAATCAAAATTAAGAAATATATTGTAAATTTCTAATTTTAAGAATTTGGATCTAGGGGCAGATCTCTCTAACTGCAGAAAAATACCTGAGAATCAGAACTCTTTAGTGTGCAGTGTAGAGAGGGTTCTTAATAATGATGGACTAAACTTTCAAAATATATCAAATAAATATGATTTTTCAAACAAACTAGAACTTTGTTAGCTTTTAAACACTTCTTATCAAAGTGCAGATTTGAGCCAAATATCCATAAAAAGTATTTTTTCTCTCTTAGTAAAATATCAAAACTTTTTGTTTTTGTATGATTTTGCACATTTATAAGACTACTTTATTATGTGTGAAAACAAGAAAAAGTTAAATATAGGAAGCATATGAAAATAACTTATATATCCAAAAAAATAAGAAAAACAGAGAAAATTCGGATCAGCCAATATCTAGTTTAGTTAAATTATTTATGTAAATTTGGTAATATCATTCTAAAGAACCGATATAAATAATCTTTAAACTTTTGAAATGGAAGAAGGTATCACATGATTGGCAACAGTATGTTTTTTTCTCAATGTCAAGGAAAAAGATGATGACCTTGACCTGACCTTGCCTCAAATTTAATTTCACTGATACTATCACTTACTGATATTGTCTTCTTGATTCTGTGAAAATTTCATTAATTTTCAAATATTAGAAATATGAGAAGAATCCTACCTTAAACACAAAAAATCCTGCATTTTATAAGGCATTCACATCAAATAAAAAGTGTTAATTTTCTTTGAAAAGAAGTTTATTATATGATATCTATTCACATTTATCATGCTTATTTTATGACAACATATACGGTGTTTATCAAGTGATAAATTGGTAAATTCCTATTACCTGATATGTTATCGATGGTTGTTATTCAAGTAGTGCGATTTCCCATAAAGTCCCTTTTTTAGATTTTAAAAGTTGTTCACATCGATTTATTGCCGCGTGTGCACTTGAAAAATGATCATTGCCTAAAAATGCATGTCTTAAATAAAAAGCACTAAATAACTGGATCTGACACTGTGTTATAATATTGAGTTTTTCAGTATTTTTAAATCGTTCACGGTAGCTCAGTCGGTAGAGCGCTCGCTCCGTGATCGGGAGGTCGTGAGTTCGTATCTCGGCCGCGATAAAATGGGTAGCAATTGTTCCTTCGCCATGCGCTCGGCACTTTGACGTGAAAGTTGCGGGTCCTTTGGATGAGACCTTAAAAACCGAGGCCCCGTGTTAGCGGCAGGCGTTGGCACGATAAAGATCCCTCATTGCTCAGTGGCCCTTAGTGCCGAGTAATCTAAATTTGAAGCCCTTCACCGGCTGACGGTGACGTCTTCATATGAGTGAAAAATTCTCGAGAGGGACGTTAAACAATATACTATCAATCAATCAATATTTTTAATCATTATGACACTTATTTTTGTTAATAAATTTGATATCATATTTATATGCTTACATTTTGCACAATCTTTTCTTGCTGTGGGAATTGGGGTATCGGGTATCGCCTGTGATAAGTGGATGATCAGGTGTGCGATGGTTTCGATAAGTGTAGGTATTTTACGTCATTTTGTAACATTTAGTGAAAGGTTTTAATAAATTCATAAACTTTCACTGAATTTCTTGACTTGTTGAAAACAATCTTGTTAGTGCATCCGCACATTACATGTAATAACTTTTCAAATAATTATACACAGGTGTATTAGAAATATATATATATATATATGTGTAAATATATTCTAAGGATCATTATGTATTAATTGCTATTGTAATGATTTAAGTCCAAGAGTCACTTTTTTCTCTTTCTTTATTTTACGTAAAAACAGTACAGTACTAGTTAGAGTCTGGTTGGAGACTTTAGGTTTGCTTATCCTTATATGCAAGATGTTACATACAATGAAGTATGACTTCAAAAAAGCCGCAGGATGAAACATACTGCTTATACATACTTTGTTTTGCAACAAAAAATAGCTCCATAAATTGGCGTTTGTGAAACTGTTTTCGTTTTTGTTGTTTCAGATATTCCTTCACTAAAACTTCAGAAACCATCTGAAGACATACTTTACAATGGCGCCACAGTGAAAATCGAATGTAATGGCATTCCGCCGGAAATCGAAGAAATACAATGGTTAAGATATGGACGTCCACTTCCATTAGAGCACCCAAGCGCAGTTCTGACGCTTTCAGATCTGAAAACGGAAAATGAAGGAGCATACATGTGTGAAGTTACATTGAAGTCGGGAACTAAAATAAAATCAGATGCAGTTGTATTAGAAATAAAAGGTATTGAAAGTTACGAGGGTATAAAACACATCTATAATTTTTTATTAGTGAGATATTATACATTTATCACATGGCTTCGAGGATGACATACCAGAATATTTGCTCCGAGGTGACAGGAAAGCCCTGGAGTGTTATGTCACCCGATGCTGAATTCGAAGGCAGAAGGTGACCACAGATCTAATATATCTAATATGCCCCTAAATGCAACACTTTATAAAGTGTGTATCTTGTTCGTCTTATATTTTTTAAAATATGCAAGTTAATTTCAATTTATATTATGTTATTCTCAAAATCATTTAATTAAAGATAAAGTTGGTTCAACGGTTACGTTGTCTTTACAAAACAATTTGTATCGAAATAAGATCGTGACTCACCAATGTTGGCCTAACATGCCAATGTTGTACTCCCAACAATATCTGTCAGCTTAGTGGTGACAAGCTAACAACAGTGGCTTAACGTTAGGTCAACGTTGTAGGGCCAATGTTGTAAACCCTACGTTGTAAACAGTGGTCCTACGTTGGGTCATTGTAGTTTCCTCTCCTCAGCTTCTGAAAAAATAGTGTTATGTTGACATTGACCCAACATTGGGCTAACGTTGTATGCCCAACAAACTACAACAAAATAAGAAAGTGATTCACCAATATTGGCCCAACGTTAGGCCAATGTTGTACTCCCATCAAAATCTGTCAATTTAGTGGGGACAAGCCAACAACAATGGCCCAACGTTGGGCCTACGTTGTGTCCCCAACCAACCCCGGCCTCTGAGTAAAAGTGTAATGTTGACATTAGCCCAACATTGGGCAAACGTTGTAAACCCATCGCCAAATCGGCCAACGGTGCAACCATTAGTCAACGTTAGGCCAACGTACTCATGCTATCTGGGATAACACTGCAGGGCTTTCCTGTCACCGAGGGGCAAAAATTCTGGCATAGTCGCCCGAGAAGCTATGTGGTATATGTTATATGACATTTTTAAAATAAAAAGAAATTAAATTATTTAAAATCGTTGAAAATTTCAAAAATAATCCAAAAAAGCCACCGCGAAGCGGTAAATAAAAAAGCGTAAACTGTCCCAAGTTTTGTTATATGGTATAATATTAGTTGATATAAGCTTCATTCCTTATAATTCAGTTTCAGTGCAGACAATGAGGCAATTTTTTTTCCAAGAATAAGGCTTCACATTGATTAAATTTTAAAAGTAACGTCAAGCGGAGTAAACTTTTTTTTGACGTAACTCATTGTGACGTAGGCAAGTTATGCCAAACAAAATGGATAAAATCTTTTATCCAATCAAATGACATGTATCAAATAAAATTGATTGATTCTAAAATGAGCAGAATGTAATTTGGCATACAACTTGATTCATGGATTTTCAATTTTGCATTTAGATCCACCTATTCTAGAACTGAAAATTCCACCAGATGAAATTCTTATCAAAGGTGCTACTGTAACTATCCTTTGTCAAAGTATCCCAAAAAAGCAACACAAAATGAAGTGGTTCAAAAATAAAAAGGAAATAACATCGACGTCAAAACATTCCATTGGTTGGTTAGACGATCGCCCCTTTCTGCGACTGTGCAACCTTGAGTCTAGTGATAAAGGGGAATACAGCTGTGAAGTGACTCATCAGGCAGGGTTCAAATGGAAATCAGAAGAAGTAATGATTAATATCAAGGGCATGTATTATTTCTTTTATTAATTTTTTTGTCTTTTATTGCCATGTTTTAAGAAACATATGAGCAAGCTCTCTTAATATACTAACTATAGGAACCACAAGTTCAGTTTTCATGATCAAATTTTGGGGGGAGAAACAAAATTTAAGGCAGAAAATTTTGAATCCTGCCAATTGGTTAGATATAACAAAGGTAGTTATGAACTCTGTGAGTGATGGTCTACCACTTAGTATACATGGTTTTTATTTGAAATGAGAATTTGGCGGGCGCCAAAATGCCACTTTTGAAGTGGCATAATTATCCGGCAAAGTGTTTATCGTTATCGCGAATTGAAGATATAACTGGCATTCATGTAGGTTCCTGCACACTACGAGCTATCTCAATACAGTTCATCTTACAACAGAGGATAAAATGTAATGATATAAATAAATGAAAAGTGAATAAAATAACGTATTCAAACTTGGTGGTGGTGGGTTGGGGGGAGAGAATGGTGTTAATTAAACTAGACGGGCCAAAAACCCGTTCACTACTTTGGTGTTTTTAAAATATTACATGAAAAATTGTTAAAATTATTGTGACCCCTTAGAGAACTCCAGTCTTTTCAGAGGTTGAATTACGTTTTCAAAGATCTGCAATAATTGTCGGATACTCACGGGTGTTTTTTTTTCTTTTACTCATTACCCATAATCATGATAATTGCAAATATTAGATCAGTGGCACATTTACGAAAAAGAAAAAAAAAAGATTTCACGGCCAGGAACACGTTAAGTTCCAAGACAGTCCGTTGTCAGAAACCTTTAAAGTTAAGCACTGAAAATGGCTCGTTGTCATGAATTTACAGGTGAGGTTATGACAAAAACTATCCGGTGTCATTACTTGAGAAGACAGGTCGTGAGCAGTTTTTCATTTTTTAAGTTAAATAATTTCAACCAATGACTTAAATTGCAATGGGGAATAGGACTGACACCCCTTTTGGTGTTGTTTGAATTTCAGCCGTTAAAATGAAGTAATAAAAGAGGAGTTTGCGTTGGCGATATTAAACTTTGGTGAAATCAAACGTGGATTTCATTCATTTTCCTTCTGAGATGTTAAATCTTTTGTAAATAGAATATAATATGTATACCAACTAATGCAGTCAGTATCAAGACATGCTATAAGCCTTTACAGAAAAAAAATAGAACAACTTCAAACTGAAAATTTTGATTAATCATAATTTATGTCCGTTGTCATACCAAGATACGAAAATTCAGTCCGTTGTCATCGGTCCGTTGTCGCTACTTTACTGTACCTATACACTATCAAGGAGGTCGATTTTAGTTTCTTTTAATGCTTTATAAATTTCAAGCATGTCTTCAATAAATGGGTGAACTAATTAGTCATAAGAAACTAAACGTATGCCATTTTCTATATTTCATATAATGTTCAGCCTTTGTTTGTCATACATATGGGCTTCAGCCTTTCCCTTTAAAAACAAATTTCAAAGTAAAGGAAGAAATATGCACGCTAACTCTCGATTCCTGCCTACATTTTGCACTCATTTTATTCAATATTTATGGCAATTTGGCCAAAAAATCGTTTTTAATACAAAGAACATTTCAATGGTGATTGATGAATTGTTTTAATACCAGTATTGAATAGTGAATTATCCCTATTTCCAGCTCTTAAAAAAAGGGGGCGGGGGGTGTGGGGTGTGGATGATATTCTCCATTGATTGATCACCATATTTTGATATAGTCTTGGATATGATTAAATGCTCCAAGTATTTTTTCTTATGATTTCGGCAAAGAAATTATAAAAATAAATGTATCAATAAAATGTAATGTTTCAGTTGTAAATCGCTTCGAAATTGGTGAAAAAATAAGCATTTATGCCTCCTATGAGAAATATCAGCCTGACAGTGCAGTAAAAAATAACCAAACACAGATATGCAGTTTTGTTGATTATGCCATTGACTTGAATGGCATAAAGTAAAATGTATAACAAACCATTAAGAGGGATCACCTGATATTAAACAAAACAAGATAAAACATGAACATAGGTGCATGAAAGGTACAAGTGTGATCCCCCTGAGACTGACTAGAAAGTTACATGCAGTGAAAATATGAGATTACATGTAAATATGCATAAAATATAAAATAAATGAGTTAATCCTTTGAGGCGTCCAAACAATTGCACCAATCCCAGATGACAATTTACCAGAATAAGAAAAATACACAAAATTTGACCAGAATGCAAAATGATACAAAAATTGACCCATAAAAAGGGTGGTGGAGGTTTTTTTTCCATTGCACTAACAGGTTTTTTTTCTTTGTCGTTTGTGTCTATATACATATCTTTGATAATACTATTTTTTGTCGTTTTTTGTCTATAAAGTATAAACATACCCCTCCCCCCCCCCCCCCCTGTTGATACGCCCCTGCGTATTAAATTTTTGACAAACAAGTTGCTGAAACAAGAACATCAAAAGTCTTGTTTTATGAAAGTCATAATTTCAAAAGTTCCTTGGTCGAAACAATGATCTTGTCAGCAAATACAATTTATCATGGAGTCTTATGCTGACTGACGTTCTTCATAGGAATTGTTAGGCCATTTTTTACACATCGACGGATTTTCCCCGGTATATTTCTTGATCAAGACAAGGAGCACAGGGTGGGTGTAAACAGTAGACAGAGGATGTTCACTCCTGAAAGAATTTTTTGAATAGGCAAAGAAATTTATTCAAATGAAGAGAAATATGAACCAATGATTAGAATCTTTACTTTGAGATATAGCTCTTAAATTAACGTTTGCATAAAATCTTTGAATATTTCCTCGAAGATAAATATAATATAATATATAATAATAGAATAATATAATATAATATTTGAATACATATATTGTTCTTCCGCCTACCGGGGTTAGAATAGGTCCTCAGTACCCCCTTGCTTGTCGTAAAAGGCGACTAAATGGGGCGGTCCTTCGGATGAGACCGTATAAACCGAGGCTTCCTGTCACAGCAGGTGTGGCACGATAAAGATCCCTCTCTGCTCAAAGGCCGTAAGTGCCGAGCATAGGCCTAAATTTGCATCCCTTCACCGGCTATGGTGACGTCTCCATAGCAATGAAATATCCTGGAGAGGGACGTAAAACAGTATACAATCAATCAATCAAATTGCCTACCGCCAAGTTAATTTTCAAAAGTTAACATATTCGAAGGAATTTTTATTTTTTTTTAAATAGATAATTATTTAAAGTTTCATTAAACATTACTTATTTGGGAAAACAAAGAGAGTTAACTAAAATTGTGGTAAAACTTCTGTTTTTCACAATAGAAATCAACGAAAAATGGAGAATACTTTAACCCCCCCCCCCCTTTGAAACAAAAATTCTTTTTTACAGGTGATATGGACTGGGTTTTTTTTTTCTTCAAAAATTCAAACCAAAGCTTTTTGTGTTTCAAGACGGGGGGGGGGGTATGTTTATACTTTATAGACAAAAAACGACAAAAAATAGTATTATCAAAGATATGTATATAGACACAAACGACAAAGAAAAAAAACCTGTTAGTGCAATGGAAAAAAAACCTCCACCACCCTTTTTATGGGTCAATTTTTGTATCATTTTGCATTCTGGTCAAATTTTGTGTATTTTTCTTATTCTGGTAAATTGTCATCTGGGATTGGTGCAATTGTTTGGACGCCTCAAAGGATTAACTCATTTATTTTATATTTTATGCATATTTACATGTAATCTCATATTTTCACTGCATGTAACTTTCTAGTCAGTCTCAGGGGGATCACACTTGTACCTTTCATGCACCTATGTTCATGTTTTATCTTGTTTTGTTTAATATCAGGTGATCCCTCTTAATGGTTTGTTATACATTTTACTTTATGCCATTCAAGTCAATGGCATAATCAACAAAACTGCATATCTGTGTTTGGTTATTTTTTACTGCACTGTCAGGCTGATATTTCTCATAGGAGGCATAAATGCTTATTTTTTCACCAATTTCGAAGCGATTTACAACTGAAACATTACATTTTATTGATACATTTATTTTTATAATTTCTTTGCCGAAATCATAAGAAAAAATACTTGGAGCATTTAATCATATCCAAGACTATATCAAAATATGGTGATCAATCAATGGAGAATATCATCCACACCCCACACCCCCCGCCCCCTTTTTTTAAGAGCTGGAAATAGGGATAATTCACTATTCAATACTGGTATTAAAACAATTCATCAATCACCATTGAAATGTTCTTTGTATTAAAAACGATTTTTTGGCCAAATTGCCATAAATATTGAATAAAATGAGTGCAAAATGTAGGCAGGAATCGAGAGTTAGCGTGCATATTTCTTCCTTTACTTTGAAATTTGTTTTTAAAGGGAAAGGCTGAAGCCCATATGTATGACAAACAAAGGCTGAACATTATATGAAATATAGAAAATGGCATACGTTTAGTTTCTTATGACTAATTAGTTCACCCATTTATTGAAGACATGCTTGAAATTTATAAAGCATTAAAAGAAACTAAAATCGACCTCCTTGATAGTGTATAGGTACAGTAAAGTAGCGACAACGGACCGATGACAACGGACTGAATTTTCGTATCTTGGTATGACAACGGACATAAATTATGATTAATCAAAATTTTCAGTTTGAAGTTGTTCTATTTTTTTTCTGTAAAGGCTTATAGCATGTCTTGATACTGACTGCATTAGTTGGTATACATATTATATTCTATTTACAAAAGATTTAACATCTCAGAAGGAAAATGAATGAAATCCACGTTTGATTTCACCAAAGTTTAATATCGCCAACGCAAACTCCTCTTTTATTACTTCATTTTAACGGCTGAAATTCAAACAACACCAAAAGGGGTGTCAGTCCTATTCCCCATTGCAATTTAAGTCATTGGTTGAAATTATTTAACTTAAAAATGAAACACTGCTCACGACCTGTTTTCTCAAGTAATGACACCGGACGGTTTGTGTCATAACCTTACCTGTTTTTTCATGACAACGAGCCATTTTCAGTGCTTAACTTTAAATATTTCTGACAACAGTACTGTCTTGGAACTTAACGTGTTCTTGGCCGTGGATTTGGTTGAACGTTGAGCACAACCATTGCAATCGCTATTGAAATAACTACCACTATTAAAAAAAATGTTTTCATTATGGTTGAAAGTATATTTCAAATTCCAATACAAGCTGCAACCACTACTGAAATAACATTCACTTTTGAAATGCCGGTAATTCATAAAAAATGATTGAAAGTCATTTCAAAACCAAATGAAAAATGAAACCAAAACTCAGCGGAAGCTAACAAACAAAATTTGCATTCTTGAATGGATTTAAGGTGAAGATACGTCTTTTAAATCAAATATGCCCGTGTATTAATGAGGTCTTCTAGAGAAGAAAAAAAAGACCCAGGTTCACTTAGGTCTTTCTTGATAAAAGTGAAAATGTTGAGGTTAAGTACCAAACACATCAAATATCATTTAGATCATTGATAACTGCGTATCTATCAAAAATGAGTCAGACATAATTTAATTGACTTGAAATTGTCAAGCAGTTTTGGCAAAAGAATTATACCGACTTAGAAGTAAAAGAGAAATATTGAAATTAAACAAAGAACTAAATTATTTTTAATCTTTCCACAGATTGTACAACGGAAATTTTGTCTGTACGTAAAGAATTATGCTTTGAAGGAGCAACTCTCGTTATAAAATGCAGGCCTCCCATTCCTCATCCAAATGAAGTTATCTGGTATAAAAACAATACCGAGATTGTAAAAAAAGGACGAATCTCACAGGGAACAAGTGAAGATCCGTCCATTTGCATTTCTAATTTGACCCAAAATGATGCAGGAATTTATAAATGCCGAATTTCCTACGATTTTGGCTGGATAGAAGGATCGCTTAAAGTAGATATCGAAGGTTTGTTTCAACAATACAATAATTACTTTGTTGACAAAAACACATATTTGTTACAGCAATTGCTGAAAAGAATAACTATTGCAACCGTTAATCTGCATAAAATCTGAAAGAATGTTTTTAAAAAAAATTAAAATAATGTACTATTGGTCCGCACTTTACGTTTATGAAATACCTCACTTCTTTAGAAATCTTATCTACAGATTGTTTCATAAAACTACTTTTCGTACTGGTAGTTTAGAGTTTAATGAACAACTGATAAACAGGATAAAATTTTCGGCAAAAATCAAGTTCAAGAAACAAGTACGTATTACACCTTTCCACTATAGGCACGGTGTACTAAACGTTAGTTATAAAATTTGATAGATTTTACTGTAAATGGACCTCTTTTTCCCTTCGGGACATCCTAACTATCAACAACAACTTGAAGTGGACTTAGGACATACAAAGGTAATTGAAAGAATCTACAAGATTGTCTTTAAATCTGCGAACTCAAAAAGGTTACGAAATCAGAGCGTTTATGTTGACTCAGAGATACTTTTCACTCTAAGATTATGATCCCTGTTGTATAATGACAGAGTTTTAATATTATCGACGTTCAAAAACATTCCATTTTATAACTTGATGTCAACATTCCCCCAGGCTCATATATTCAACATTAAAATATGATTCATTGCCTGTAGAAAAAATGCATCACCATACTCTACAGGAAAAAGAAAATTATCATTGTGGAATGATAATTAAATATCGACTATGATATGACGAAAAGTTACCAATGCTCAAATTCTATTTTAAGAATTTAAATCGGGAGCAGCGCAACACAAAATAGAAGCAGAGCAAACATGGACCTTGTAAACATCAATTGTGGGATCAGGTGCCATGAAGGAGTAAGCATCCCCTGCCGCCGAGTCACATCCCCTCCCTGTACTCCCTTTTCATGATGATGTTCGGGAAAAACCGTAGATAATTCAGTGTGTAGAGAAAGATCTATCAATTAGTATGAGAACGTCAGTCAAAATTTGACTCAATGAAAGGTTGTATTTGACAAGGTTATTGTATCGCCATTAAAACTTTCAACATGATGACTTCAAACTAGATTTGTTCAAACAGATATAAAGGTTACAATGATACAATGACCTTGTAGCAAATACAATTTATCAATGAGTCCAATGGTGGCTGACGTTTTTCAAACAAATTGTTAGTCCATTATTCGTTTCTTATACAAAAGAAAGTATGGTATTTTAAATGTCTTTATTTAATAACATTCCAGCATATGCATAGATCAAGAGGAGGAGTTCTTTATCTTACAACATTAATGCAAATACAAACAACAAATAAGACAAGTAAAAAAATATACATTACAAATTCAAATACACAATGCTGGACAAAACTGGCTCAGTCACCAATGAGAACTTGCTGGACTGAAGAATCCACATAGTAGAATCTTCCCGATGTGTGAGACATCGCCACAACGAAAACTGCTGAACCCAGCAAGACAGAGTTGGAA
The DNA here is from genome assembly GCA_003671525.1 of Saccostrea glomerata. Classification (NCBI taxonomy): domain Eukaryota; kingdom Metazoa; phylum Mollusca; class Bivalvia; order Ostreida; family Ostreidae; genus Saccostrea; species Saccostrea glomerata. The sequence continues at coordinate 13,220 of PRKT01001244.1, read as the reverse complement.
GATCCACATGGTAGAAAAGTGGCCTTTAACAGTTTTTCACGAAGAACAACAGTGGACCAATTTGAATAATTTGTCATGTCAAGAAAAACACCGGAGGTTCTTTGCCTTTTAGCACTTCTCCTGGTCGCCATTGATGTTTTGAGATACGGTGACTTTAATATCACATTTTCACTTATTAATGAAGTGTTTTATCCTAGATTTACATCGTCAAAAACACAATTTAAGTGCACTGAAAGTAAATACACAAACAATCAAATCGGATGATCGATGATTATTAATTAATCCTATGGATTAATGAAGACAATAGCTTGGTTGTGACGCTGTCCGGGACCATCGAAAGATAAGAAGTCACGTGACAAGCTATAGCTTGGTTCTGACGCTGTCCGGGACCATCGAAAGATAAGAAGTCACGTGACTAGCTATTCCTGACCTATTGACCAATGACTGATGGACACGAAATTCAGCATGCCTATTGCATAATATTGGTAAACGTAAACAAAAGTAAGGGGGGTGCTAAGTTGGGCAAATTGTATGAAATAAACTTTGCTTAAAATTTCAATAAAATAATTTAAGCTACAATTTATACACTGAATTGACGAGTTTTTCTATTGTTTTCCAATCGTGACAGGGAGCACAGGACGGGTGTGATCGGTAGGCAGGGAATACTCACTCTTCCAGGGCACCTAATCCAACCATTTATGTTTTGAAGTCTATTGTTGTTCTGCTCCTATTTTGTATTGTTTTATGGACTTGGATACTGTTCGTTATCTCCATACATTTTATGCAGTAATTAAAAAAACAATATCTAATTAATCAGGATAAATTATTTTATAAAATAAAATGATTTGAAAATTAAGGATAATTACTACACAAGTGAAATCTAGTTAAAGTTAAATTATACTGCAGTAGGTTAATGACATCAGCTCATACATGGAGAAATATTAAAACAATAAATATGAACCTCGGTGCAGCTAGGCATGCCGTAGCATATATGCTCAAAATTAGTAAATGTATTAAAAATAATACTGTTAAAAATTCTGAGTTTATTCTTCAAAAAAAATATTCGAAACCTTTTGCGCTTTTGTTATTACTAATATCTGCACCGTTATAGAAGATATTTTTGTCTTAAATGTTTCAGTTCAAGAAACAGAGAAAAAGCATGCAAATGAATTTCTTGATGCCAAAAAGTCAGGAGTTTCGGGTATTATGGGTACCGTTAGTGACTTCGTGAGTAATTTGACTCCAGGAAAAATGTATGATGGTAAGTGCCAAAATATTTTAAGTATTAAACGTGCACATATATCATACATGAACTTGATTAAAATGATGTCGGTATTCAGGCACGATCCAGAAATATGGCCAAGATGGTGCAAAGATGAGTCATCTTGTGTAAGTGCAAATTTGCAATTTATTTTCTTCTGTGCATTGCTTTAGAGACAGAAGATTAGAAACATCTTACTTATATTGAACTCCGCAATCTGTTGACTTTAACAGTTCAAATCAAACCAATTGAAAATGTTTTTGCTTCTTTTGAAATGTTATGCTAACTTTAACTTCAAGTTTTCCACATTCGTTGCATATTGACATAAAACATGAGTTACAGTATGAACAATATATCAAAAATTTACATGTTACTTCTGATGCACCAGACCAGTCTAACAAATTAAACAATGACTGAAAGTTATTACGACTTTATTAGATGTTCTCATTAAAAAAGATGATCGAAATACCGAAAACTAAATTGCAAAGTGAATTAACGAAGGACATTCATGATATCATTTATAGTATATAATTTTTCAATTACTGAATATGATAAGCAAATTTTGAGATTTTATGATTATTTGACTTTATCCAGAGTCACGTGTTAGAACATGCATGAATATTACAAGTCTAAAACTACCAAAAACTTCAGAATTATTTTTATACCCCCGCTTGAAAAGCGGGAGGGTATATAGTGATCGGGATTTCCGTCCGTCTGTACGTCTGTCCGTCCGTCCGTCTGTTACGCTTTTTCTCTTATCCGCAACTCCTCTTATACTACTGAGTGAAATTTAACTTTCACAGAATCTTTGTTACATATTGCCATTGTGCACCTCCTATTTTACTTTTTTATTCGACACGTATTTTACGTTTCCCAGAGCAAAACATGGACATTGCCATTTTTTGTTTACCTATGACGTCACATAATAGAAGCTTCTGGATAACATTTGATTGGACGAGTTATTCCTCTTTACACATTACCGTAAAACAATATATAGCAACACATCGACATTATGGGAGGCGGGGGGTATCATTTAGTGAGCTCATTGCTCACAGTACCTCTAGTTTT
>PRKT01001243.1:61363-103108 GCA_003671525.1 Saccostrea glomerata | reverse complement strand
GGGGGGGGGGGTCATAATTTTTCGTTAGCGCCCCAATCCCAACGGAAACTGCTTCACCTGGCCTTAATATGCCACGTTGAGTCTTCCTATTTATTTTGTCCATGTAATGCGCAATATTTTTAATGTGTGCAGCAAATAGATATATGCATGATGTTCATTAATTGTGAAAGCAATAAACATATTAAGGCCATAATAAATAAATTGCTAGATTCTCATCCGAATTTTTTTAAAAATCGGGGCGGGCGGGCGGCTTTTATTTTATATTTTTTATTTTTCAATTTTGCAGATTTTTTATTGACCTAGTCAATCGGTCTAATTTTATCTACAATACCTGAATAAAAGACATAGTAAAGGTTCCATTATCTCTTACTTCGCATCATCACCAATCTTTTCAACCAATGACCCTTGTTTAAAATATATACGCATGTATTACAGCAATTACCATCTTTTCAGCTGTCAAAATCATGTTGACATTCGCGGGATTTAAAACGAAAGTAGAATGATAGATGAATACCGATCCCGATCAGAATTAAGACGAAGAAAAACAGAAATAAAAAAAAATCGAGGCGGGGGTTTAAAATCAGGGCGGGCTGGGATGAGAATCTAGGAATATTTTTATTATGGCCTAAACAACATTAAAATAGTTCTGGTTTATTGACAGGAGCTTGATAGTCTCTACGCTGAGCACTTCGGGAGAACACCATGTACTACTCCAGTGGCATCACAAGAACTAAGTCCTTCTGACTCCGAGGAAGAAGATGAGAGACCCGCTAACATTAATGACAGAGCTAGAGAGTATCTGGACAGCCTAAACAGCGAGGAAGAGGGGAGTACATATACAGGTGATGAAGCGGGTTGCTCTGCATTGACTGATGATGAAGACATTTGTAGAATTAGAGATCTACAACGAAAAACATGTGGCTGTAAACACAACTGCATAAATAAATTTCAAGAATCTCAAATACTCTCACATGTGTTCGATGTTCGGGAAATGCAGAAAGATGAGAAGGAATTGTACATAATTGGATCTCTTGTTGATTGTGACAATGATAAAACTAAAAGAGGAAGAAAACGAGAAAGATCAAGACATGAATTTATTTTTGCTGGAAAGAAAGTTTGCAGAAAAACATTTATGATCGCTTTTGATATTGGAAAACAAGCTTTACAGAACATAAGAGATCACATGAAAAAACATGGACCAACGCCTCGGAAACATGGTAATATTGGGTCCAAGCCTGCTCACGCTTTGAAATTTGAAGACATCAAAGCCGCTCTTCAATTTATACAGAGTCTTGCAGATGAAATAGGTTTGCCCCAGCCAGCAGCTCCTAGAGGACGAGATAGCATACCCCCCATATATATCCCTTCTGACGTGACGAAAAAATATGTTCATAGTAAGTATGTTACTAGCTGTGATGTGGGAGAACACCCAATGCGATGCGTCAAGTATTCTACATTTTGCGGGATATGGAACCATTGTTTGCCTCATATCAAAATTGCAAAGCCACGGGATGATGTCTGCGCTACCTGTGAAAAGTTCAGAAAACTAATTATAGATTCAGTATTGGAAGAAGAAAAAATAGCTTCGACGACCAAGATGCAGAAACATATAACCCATGCCCAAGAAGAGAGAGCTCTTTATAACAATTGTATCAAAGAACGGTTCTCGACATTTCACTTTTGATTTCAGTCAGAATGTAAACATACCTCATCATGCTCGTCAGATGGGGCCACTATATTTCCTGAGTCTTCGCAAAATTCAAATATTCGGTTTTCGAATAGATGACATCCCAAAGCAATTAAATTTTTTAATTGATGAAAATGAAACAATAGGCTGTGATGGTTCGAATACACATGGACCAGATTCCGTTATTTCAATGATTGACTGGTCATTTTCACAATACGGAACAGATGACAGAAAAATCACAATTCATGCTGATAATTGCTCAGGTCAAAATAAAAACCAGTTTGTCATTGGTTATCTTATGTGGCGTATTATGACAGGACAGCAAGAAGAAATTACGTATATGATGCAAGTTCCGGGACATACGCGTTGTATCATTGATGGCGGATTTGCTTTAATCAAGAAACTTTACAGAAGAAGTGACTGCGATTCCATTGATCAGCTTGAAAGAATTGTAGAGCAGTCCTCAGTTGCAAATTCGGCTGTCCGGTATCCCACGTGGCAGTGGCGAGAATGGAAGGCTTTTCTCTCTGAGTTTTTTAAACCTCTCAAGGGAATACGCACGTACCACCATTTTTGCTTTAAAAGTACAGAGCCTGGTACTGTGACGGTAAAGGAATCGGCTTCATCAGAAGAAATAAAGGTCAACATATTAAAAGACAGAAACTGTGTATTTAACCAGGATAGACCAGCTATTTTACAGCCCATCGGTCTCTCTGATGCTCGCAAGCAGTACTTGTTCACGAAAGTAAGACCATTTGTACGACCGGCTCAACAAGATATGACCTGTCCGCCGCTTGAATAGTGAATAACGTACAAATAATGACAAAGAAAATGTTGTGCTTGAATGATAATTACTATTTAACATTATAATTATTTCTATACAATATTTGAAAAATTAAATTATGCTGTTTTATAATCAAATTGACATGTGCAATGTGTACGTCATTTTGTTTAAAAAAAATAACGTCGTCTGACGTTATTGGTATAATCATTAATACATGCTATGTTCAAGCAGGTATATCTTTAAAACTATTGCAAATAAAATGCTCAAATTTTCACTGTGTGTCCTAAATTTGTTGTAGATTTGAAATATTCAAAAAAGTCAATTTCGAACATTTTGTCATTAAGACCCCTTTTCACAGAGAACGGTCCATATGTCATAATTCACCTCCTTTTTCGCAGCACAGTTAAGGCAACATTTTCTATAAAAAGTCACCGAAAACGATACAATTAATATTTAACTATTTTATTTTTCAGCAAGACACTCTAGTTAAAATAGCTTTATGTTATCTTGAAGAGTATGTCCATCGCTATTCACCTAGGAATTTTTGTGATCATGTGACCCTCTAAAGTCACGTGGGCTCCGATTTTAGGTCAACAAATGAAATGTTAAATTTAACCAAAAAGTTCAAGGGCAAGGCAAACAAACAAATAACTGCACAGTGTTTTAAATTGTCCCTCTGTATCTATACTTTCGCAAAAGTGATGCTCATTCAGTTGGTTTTCCGATACATTTAAGTTATTCACCTGAAACAGTCAGTAGTATATGAAAAATAGGGTATTTTCCTAATATCATCGGAAATTATAAATTACCTAAAGGATTACAAGGAAATGAGCATCACTTTTCGAAAACTATACAGTAAAATGAATAATTTAAAATAAAAACCTACTTATTAGATTGTCGCCTTGCCCTTGAACTTTTTGATTAAAAATTGACATCTTGGTATAGTCAGTCTAAATATAGTTTTCAAACGCATCGTTGACCCAGCATGGGAGATAACTCTTTAGTACTTGATAAAGTTTGTTTACCTCTTAGATTTTAAATAACTAGGTCTATACTTGCAGAATGCGCTGGGATCTTTGTACTTAATCGAACAGTATGCATAAAACACTGGATATTACTTTCTATTTTGTGACTTCGTTCTGTATACAATGTATGAATTATGTATGCTATAAGACGTCTTTCAGACCCTCCGCATTTCCTCGAATCTGTGTAAACACACATGCAGCTACATGTAGGTGTAAAGTTTGCCGCAGCATGTAATCTAAAACGCCGATTGTTAATAAAAATCGGAATATTCAATTATAATAGTCAATTGATAGCCTCCATCAATAATTAATTCGATAACTATACCCCTCTGTCACTACTGTACATACACTTGTGTACAAATATTTTTTTTTTCGCATACAAGATTATATCATGGCTTTCTTTCAAACCTTCAACTCCTATGGGATTTAAGTCATACTTTTTAAGAACTAAGACCTAGTGGAAAACATACATATTCCTGTATTTGTTGAAGGGACTACCATTTTATTCAAAAAGAGGGGGGTGGGGGTTAGATCTCAAAAATGTTGGAAATAAATACGTCCCAGACAGGATAAAAAATTATTAAATCTGCCCCAGACCAGTGTTTCCCCCTCCTATATTTTTTTTCAGCTTGTCAGACATTTTTCAGTGAGGAGGAAAATAAATAATCTGTCCTTCATCTTATTGGAAATAAATATTTAGACCTGTCCTTCATTGACATGAAAAGAAATAAAAAACTAATGACTTGGGAAAACTTGCCACCCCACCCCCCACCCCCCCTTCCCTTCAGAATAAAATGGTGGTCCCTTTTCTTGTTTTGAATCAATTAGGGGGGCCTTAAATCTCCTTTTTAGTTACTATTATTAAGAAAAACAAATTAACATTATGTACATACTGGAAAAAATTCTTGATGGACATTGACAGCTTGGCACCACACAAATATATGCAAGTCAAGATTATCAAATCTTAATAGCCTTTTCAACACCTGTACAGTAAGTACATGTATATGAAAAAGTCAAATCATTTTTTATGAAGAAATTTTATTTCATAAACAGCTTTACAAATTAAGATAGACTGTACAAGGAATACTGAGCAGCTGCAAATTTTTTCCATCACTTCATGTTCTTGTGGATGAAATCAATTCTGAAAATACATGTATAAGAAAATCAGGACATACATGTAGTAACATACCATTATTGAGAGTAAATAGGTGTTTAAAATTGAATTAAATTCAGATCAATGCATGGAAACATGCATTGGATGCATAATTAAATGTTTGCAATTCTACTGTTATATTTTATTGTTTGCCAGGAATATTGCATGGTAATTTGGTTTATAGCTAATATGGAGCATACAATTTTCCTTACATGATGGATTAACTTGCTGCCTGAATGATTCCTTTGGTCCAATGCTTTAGGAATAGCTACAACACATTATATATGCTATTGCTATGAGATTCCTAAATAAAATACATTGTATAATAAAATCACTTTACAAAACAATTCATGATATATTGTATACTGTAGTGAATTTATGAAATTCATATTAAAAGATAAATGGAAACAAAGTTGTATTACAAAACTTTTCTGGGAAATTAAAACCTCTGACATTAACAAGAACAAATGATAAGAATATGAAAAAAAAAATTCTTTCATCTTTACCAAAATGAAAAAAATAAATATAGGCCTAATCATGCACACATGCATGGTTAAAAAAATGTGAAATGCTTTATAAGTGTACATACCCTGTGGAGAAATGGATGCATTTTGTATTTATTTATTCTTCAAGCCTGGATCTCTTGACTGCTACAATAATTAAAGTATTATATGTCATATGATTAAAAAAAAATAATTATGTATAAATTACAGAAATTAATTGACTTAAAAATTGACATGAAATCAAACTAAAAAATATATATAAATTTTATTCCTCATTAATTTAGAAATTCTATAAATTTAAAACCATAGATTTAAAGTGGGGGTTCTTTGCTTTCATCATAATGATACAAATAATATTTTTTACATTATGTAGCATGTTTCTATGCCAAAAAGACAACAACATTACATGTTCAGTAAATCATTGTCAACACATTGACTGCAGCAATGAAATTTCAAATTTAATTTAGTCTAAGTTTGTATTACTGTTGAACCCCCTTATTACACATGTTGTCTCAAAAAAAAAAATAAGCTATCGACTCTATATTTAGTACAATTACATTTTTAAATTTCAAGAAAAAACAAGTGATCAACTTTATGTGGGCTGTTGGGAAGGGGGGGGGACACACACTGCATTGCATTAGTTTTTCACTGACTGTGACAATACATCTAAATAAACACGTACACACTCGCGGTCGTTTTTTCTTCGATGTTAACAAAAGCATATCTACATAATGTACATACATGCGCATACATACCTGGGCTGAATGCACTGCAGTGATGGATCTAAGGAGCTGGTGCAGATCGTCTCAGTCTTCCATTATTTTCTGTAATAATGTCCTCATATTCTCGTAATAGGGTTAAACAATGCCTTGTCGTTTCTCTTAATATCCCTATTTTCTTTAAAGAATGTCTGATTATTGCATTTAAATCCACTGCATATCTCAGCTGATGTCGCCACGTTTTTAGATGTAAACAACATTCCGTGTCATCGAGTGCAAGCGCTTGGCTGAAGCCGAATGCAGCCAAACGGCACATAAGAAAGAGATTTATTTTAAAAACGTGCCATTCTGTATAGGAGAAAATCACTAATAATTATTTATTTAAACATGGAAATATTGCCGTTTGTTACAAATTCTTGCAAATATCGGTAAATAGTTATTTTTAGCTCTATTTCCTTATAAGGATCAATCAGGGCGGAGCAACTGTCATGACGTCAAACCTCATTATGACCTCATTACCATATTTTTTCCATGGGTTGCCTTAACCGTACTGCGTTGTGGAAAAAACTAATAAATGTGATAAGCCGGAATTTATTTATCCATCCATACAGTGTCGGTACTAAGTCACTAGGTTTACGGGTTATCTCCCCTTTTCTATGCATAAATGAAAGTGAAAGGTGGGTGATGAAAGTATCCGATTTTTGTTTTGTATTATGAAATATTTTATAATAATTTCCAGTTTTTAAAGTTAAGTTTCAGTCACAGAAGTAAAACAGATTATCTTGTTAACATTGATGCTGCTCGATGGCAAGTACTTTATTGGATTGAAACAGATCGATTTGCCACCCGTCCATGCTTTAAACACTGGCACATGGTACAAGATTACAATGTGGTAATAATAACCAACTTCATCAGCAGATTTTGAATGAATAAAAACTAACTTAGTGAAATAATATATAAACAAAATGAGCTAATGTAAAAATAGGTATGAACTTCAACTTTATTCGGTCCATGTTCTTCAAGGTCATTTGCCAATAAACATCTGTACACATGGTGGCCTATATTTAGTTACTTAGATCCCTTAGCCTATCTTTTGGGGATTTAAAAATGGGAATATCCATAATCATAATTCTTACAGTGTAACTTTGGGTTTGGTGCATTTATCAGTTTATTTAAAAAGTTGAGTGATTTTTTAATATAAAATAAATAAATAAATGTTCAAGGATAGGGTTAGGCCTACCGTAGCTGTGCCATACCAGTCTAGCTTTTGTCCTAAAAACAGTAAATAAATAATAAAAAAAACAATTAAAAAAAAAAAGATTGAGAAGTAATAAAAGTTTGTCTAATCTTTCGAAATGTTATTTAGCTAGATTCACAAAAGGATAGAACTCTAATTAAAGTATATCAATTTCAAATCAAGGCCATTCAACTTTAACAAGGGTCCAAAGAGAGGCATGAAAGATATGCAATTGCGACAAAGGCAGCAATCAATTATGAAATAAAACAGTTTGAATTAAAATACATAAGTTTTGGTGCTTTTGAATGTAACATTAAAATAATGCATTTTATGCTATGAATGAAACATCAAGTAAGATGTGCATTTGTATTATACATATTTACAGCTGTACTCATGCTATATGACATCATTCAAGGTAAGTAAATATGAATGATAACTAAAAAAGTAAATAGATTTTGAGTCAAAAATTTCAGTTGGATGGAAGCGTTACAATCAACAATTCAGGCTGTAAAATCTAGGAGGCATACCCGGCATAGGTTACATGCACCAGAGTTGAATTGTACATTGTCTGTCAAATCTGTCATAATAATAATATATAAGGACCAGCAGCATCCTCACCTATTCGGATATCACTTCTCTTAAGGGGCTTGATAGGGAGGACAAATTCAGATTCAACAAGAACAATAACAATGTGGGCATAGTAATTTAGGACCTCAATGGTTCATTAGTAACAGTTGATATAAATAGGATTCCCCAAATTTTATTTTAATTAACTACATGTAATATCTAGCAAGGCTAGCTACTATTTTGCTGGTTAATATATATCAAAGGGTTCAGATTAAGTAAGATGGGGCGAAGGGCATGTTTTGCATATATTCTGTGTTGTCATTTTGGTCAGTGGTGTAGTTAAAATTATACATAAAGGAAATAAAAGAAGGCCATGCTGTTTGTTCCTTGGAAGCCATCTCCAGTGTACATGAGCATAATCATGAATTTCTCTAACAGCGCCTTTACTTTAATTGAGAAGGTTTGATGATAATACAATATAAACACATACATTTAAAGGGACTGGGTGGTTGTGGCCGTTTTTAGGCTATTTGGATCTCCTTAAGAAGAAGAGCTCAATAAAGACATAACTGATCAAATTTTAAAGCTAAAATTTATGAAATTTTTCTTTACCAAATGATAGTTGACAGCTTAAGATATCATCAGGTTAGCCTCCTTAATGTCTTCTCATCCCTTAATAGCATAAAGGCCTTGTATCCTATAAAGTTGTGGTTAGTAAATGAAAAGTTTTGTACCATCTTAAGTTAACATGAAAAATCAGGTAAACTTATTTTACTAATTTATTATATATAGATTATTTCACAAATGTTGATTATTTACACAGAGATTAATTTCAGCATGGGCTTTTATTTCCTGACAATGTTCTAAAACATGGGTCTAGTCACTTATTTAATATTTATACAAGAAGAGAACTTTGGGTATTGAAATACAATTCTACAAATAAAAGACTATAAAAAGAAGTTAAATGATAATTTATAGGCTAATTGAAGCACTGTGAAATAAATAAATTGTCAAGAGTATTAGGAATTTAACATAATTAATATTTATTCCTTTGACTTATCTTTCTCATTGGGGAAAGTGAACGTTAACCTTAAAATAGGAATTGCAACTCAAATTTCCTGAACTTTTACCAATTTTACTCGTTATTCAAGTTGGCATTGGGAATGAGGGACAATTTACAGAGTTCTTCAGGTGCTACAGTCAATGCATATGCAGGCTCATTTGAACACAGCTCACAGTGCTGGTACTTTCTATTTATTTTCCTAATATGGCATATGCTGTATGAATGGTCATGCAACAATAATAAATAAATAAATAAAATAGAAAGGGTTATAATGAGACTTATAAGGTTCAAATTGGGGCTTTTTGTCAGTGTTGATTTCTGCTGTGTCTCTAAGTTGTTAAGATTTGCTATTTCACACAGATAAGAGTTGTTTTAGTTAAAATACTATATTCATAGTTTTTAAACTCGCAAAGGGTAAATTGTTTAGGTAACTAGTTTTCTTTATCACCAATAAGCACTAAAGGTGAGATTACCTAACTACCTAACAGCAGGGGGGGGGGGAGCGTTAACACATATTGTTCCACAGGCTAGCACCGTTCACGGTAGCTCAGTCGATAGAGCGCTCGCTCCGTGATCGGGAGGTGGTGAGTTCGAATCTCGGCCGCGACTGACCTAGTCGTTAAAATGGGTAACAACTGTTCCTTCGCCATGCGCTCGGCACTTTGAAGTGAAAGTTGCGGGTCCTTCGGATGAGACCTTAAAAACTGAGGCCCCGTGTCAGCGGCAGGCGTTGGCACGATAAAGATCCCTCACTGCTCAATGGCCCTGAGTGCCGAGTAAAGGTAAAAATTTGAAGCCCTTCACCGGCAATATACAATCAATCAATCAATCCACAGGCTAGGTTACAATCCAAACCATTTCCTACAATATTTTCTTTTTAATAGTATGTGCTTACTGTTGGAAATTAAGACACATATGCATCCCATTGAAAATATCAGTTCAAACCCAGGTGCCATTTGCATGTAATATGATAGGTGTTTATCTCTCATCTGAGCAGTTACATGTAGCATAATTATTTTATGTTACTTTACACATTTATCTCATATGGGATTAAGATGCATTAGTCGGTGCATATATGTACATGCAGTTTACATCCATGCACTAGCTAGTGGGTACAAATACAGGTTAACTAGGGGATACAAATAATACGAATCCACATGTGTGTAGGAGTTACAAGATTCATAGTATTAAGATTAGATAAACTTCTCCAGCATTTTAGGGTATTAGATAAAGGATAGGTTTCCACTGACTAAGCATATTAGTTTTTATGCTCTCTATCATATATCCATTTTCTACAGCCTTAAAAAGATTTTTGAAGTCTATTATTTAAATAACCTATTCCATAACATATTTTTGCGGGGGGGGGGGGGGGGGGGGGGGTAAGGTGTGAAAAGATCATGCATTTTTGATAGAGCATCAGCTGGGAAGGGGTTTAGAATAAAGGATTTAGTCATACGTGCCTTCAATGTCTGCTGCAGTCCAATTACATTTATAAATGAGCAGTAAATACAAAAGTCCTCCAATGTGTGTCTTGGTTTGAAAGGTACTTATTATATACAAGATTTAATCAATTTTAAATGGTCCTTTGAATAGTTCGCTTTCAAAATAAGTGGTACATGTATAACATCATTTCGTCAGAACTGGCAAGATACATTACCAAATATCACCAAACATGTTCTGCAGTTTACAAATTGGGCATGTGAACACTTTTAAAATTATTGTCAACAATATAGAAATAGCATAATTATGCTGAAAGGGAAAGGGAAAAGGGGGGGGGGGTTAAAGAGTAGAATAGCTCATTCATCTTGTTTCTAACCTCTGCATGAAAGTATTTTATCACCTAAAAAATAAATAAGAAATAAAATTCAAATTTATAAACAAATAAATAAAAAGGGGGAGGGGGAATTCAAATGAAAGGTATTTTCTTCATATTTTTTCTTACATTAGTCCAGGTAGTTGTTCTCTCTTGCCAGCTGGATATTAATAATGGAATCTGAGACCCAAAGCAATATGCTAGTAGCTTGGAAAGATATAAATTCAGGAGTGGGGGGTAGGCCCAATTAATTTGAAGGGAGACCAGAATTATTTTAATGCTTGATAGTTCTACAGTGGGTTGGCAATGAGAGAGAGTTCACGATGGATGGGTTGCTGAGGGTTTTGAGTAGGCTAGGAGTCCATGGTGGGTGGTTAAATTGAAGTTGCCTACCCCCACCAGGAGGCGTCGGGCGCCTACGGTGCCCATGTGGCGAAATCGTCACCTTCAATTTAACCATTGAACTGTTGATTTTGTTGACTTTTTGTGGTTGATGTTGATATATGTGATGGTTGATGTTGATATATGTGATGTTGACTTTGAAAATTATATCTTATACAATTTAAAGCTAAAGCAAAATAATATAATTATAAAATATAATTTGTGTTGAAATGTGTCCGTAGCACGAATGAGGTTAACCCAGCGTGCTACTTTTCCCGTCAGGGAGGGCACAACTTATGTTGATGTTGGGGGTATGCCATTTTGCCGGCTGCCCCACTGTTGTGTAGACCACTGTGGACAATACCTGCCAACTCGAATAAAACATTAAACTTAAATACGTAGCATTTGTTTATTATATACGTAGGTCTTTGATAACTGCAAAAATTACAGAGGATAACCAAGCATATGAAGAGCTTGGACAAACAACGCTACCAGCAGAGTATGAAATAATCCAAAATTTCTCATAAAACATCAATGTATCTTAGTTTATATGCTATGTATATGGTATACTGTATATTCTACGATTATTGCTGAGATAAGAAAAATGTCACAGACAATATTCTCCAATAAATCACGAATGTCATAAAAAAAAAATTCAAATAGGAAACCCATATCAAACCTGTGCAGTTGAAATGTACATTTGACTATAGAATAACATACATATTTAGACCACATCAATGTGTCGTCTTTTGCAATTTAAACACTGTAATATTGTAGAAAGTAGCTAATGAATGTATGTTTCTAAAGCAAAGAGGTGCTGTTTCAATGACCTCCCTAGGCCATATTTGAACTACATGATTTAATGATCAAGTGGTAAAATAGGAAACTTATTTTGTTATTAGATAATACAGAAGATTAATCCATATGAGCTACAAACATATTTTTATTTAATATAAATTTAATTTCAATGCGACAACAGTACAGGTCTGCTGCATTCTATTAACAGGTAAACAAACAAATTTACACTCTGGTGCTAAATGGAACAGTACTACTGCAGCATTGTGTCCTAATTCGTTTTTCTATAGAGAAACGATTAATAGTATTTCACAGCTATAGTTGAACAGAAATAAAGTCCTTGTTGTCGTGAATGATGCAAAATAACCGCCTCAGCTTTTATCTTTCAAACAACATTTTGAGACCCAAGAGGTTATTCTGCAACATTCACGAAAACACGGACTTTATTTCTTAACTATTCATCATCTTGTATCTATTAATCGTGTCCCAATATACGGTGTTTGATATTATGCACATCTTCATAGCAAAATTTAGAATATACATGTATTTTACGTTGATGTTTTTTTTAACTGATAGTACTTTACATATTAAAATGTTTCTTTTCTCCTGAATCGTCTGCATTTTATTGTTAGACTGAAAAACATAATATGATACATGTAATATTAAAAAAATATATATTTCTATCAGTTATAGTAAAAAAATAATCCTGATACTAAGCAATTAAATATGCGAAATAAAACACCTGTAAAGACATTTAGTATTTTGGTATTTGGTAATGGATTTTTTGTACACCAGTTTTGTAATAATTATCTTATAAAGAACGTGGGCGCTTTTGATGGGCATTCGGCAGGAATCTGGGCGTACTTGAAAAGTGAAAATTTTATCGACATGTCACATGAAATTTTAATATTTTTTATTTATCGGGTTCCTGTGCAACAGAAAAGGAAAATATTTTCCCGAAATTGAGCTCTGATAAGCTAAAAAATAACTTGAAAATTGGCCAGATCAGACATTTGGTACAAAAAGGTACATTTTTTAGACACGTTTTTCTAAATTTTTTCTATCTCTGGGTCTTTTCTCCATGATTTTGAAACGTTATTCGTGTGCATTTAAATTCAAAGAAACGAATACATTCTTTCAAAAAATGAAGAGAAGACCCAGAAACCACGAAAAATTAACTTTTCCCCAAAAAAAAATCCAAATATGTGAATGTGGTGCTTCTCTGTCCTTTTAAAATTATCGGTTTACGTGTAGCGGTGATAGCTCAGTACATTGGGTTACCTGTTCACTGTACTTGAAGCGAAACGTTTTTGGTTCGAGCCTGGCATGGGGCGTTAATTTTTTTTTTGCATGTAAACAACCATTTATTTTGTCAGTTTCATTTTATGTTCTTATGTATTAAAATTTTGAATTAGATAAATTTTGGTTCAGTTTGGTTCTCGAGCGAAATCAATTCAGAATCTAATCTTCTATTCTATAATGTACATGTATCATGCATCTATGCATTAAATACTTTAGGTGTTTATTTTTAGTGAAACATTGATATGATACAGTACCCCCAGGAAAAACGGACATAAATGTTACACTTTCACATGGTCTTTCAAACTAAATAAAAAATACCTATGGACGTGCTTGAAAAATCTGACCAGCTACATGTATGTTCAGCCAACCAAATCATGGACATTTAAACCATAAATGTTTCGTACGAATGATTCCTGCAGATTACTCGCCAAATGCGCCCATCTTCTTTGAATTTGAATACCATTCCCATTTGACTATTGAATTGCAAGAATCCCTAGCATTTTTTGATTAGTTTGATATTGAAAAGCATATCAGACTAAGTCAAGTCATACGTCTCATCAAGACAGAGCATAACCTGATGCATTAGTGAAAAGATAATGTATAAAGAAAAACTTAGATAAGTCTAGTGTCAAAGTAGGTATTGATAAAATGAAGATTCCTCACTGTTCAATGGCCTTCAGTGCCAAGCACAGGACAAAGCTTGCAATTTTCCACCGCAATTTGTTGGGTTCCCTTATGATCGAATTCCTTGTTTGTTTAACAGCGAACTCAAAGTATAAATAAATATTAAACTCTTTTCAACTTACTGAACTGTTATGCAACATTCACTTTATGATCACGTCATAGAAATAGAAATTTACCATTTTCTCGCAAGCACCTTATGGCGTGGTACACGTTTCTCTAAAGTTTAGCGAAAATAATATTATGAATTAATATTTTAATACAATTATAACTTCTCTTATTTTATGAGATTTGTGCAAGTATAAAATAGAAGGAAATCAACATTGAATTAAATATTAAATGAACTTTTTGATGTGCGTGAAAATGCGTGATTGCGGGGAAACGGTATATGCTTGATTTTGCGTTAGAAATAGCAAATGGTATATGCGTTAAAATGCGTGACTGAAGGTAAGGGGGTTAAGCATTAATTAATTAATAAAGCATCATTGTTTCCCGTTTAAACATCCCGTCCGACATCAAGATGTATAAGTCGTGTACATATCAGCCCCGTGGGGATCCGGGTTAGAATAGGTCCTCAGTACCCCTCACTTGTCGTAAAAGGTGACTAAGTGGGGCGGTCCCTCGGATGAGACCGTATAAACTGAGGCCCCGTGTCACAGCAGATGTGGCAAGATAAAGATCCCTCCCTGCTCAAAGGCCGCAAGTGCCGAGCATAGGCCTAAATTTGCAGCCCTTCACCGGCAATGGTGACGTCTCCATATCAGTGAAATATTCTGGAGAGGGACGTTAAACAGTATACAATTAATCAATCATATTGGAGAGTCACAATTAATTGAAACACTGGGTTTTCAAAGGGATCGTGCACCAAAGCGAAAGAAATTAATACTATGTAGTTTTGTGTTAACAAAGTTCATAAGGAACATTGACGAGATTATGTGAGCTAAATTCAAACATTAAGGCTGTTTTTGTTGTATAACAATGCCATTAACAGCTTATTTCAATGCATAAACTTATTTTTTAATGTATCTATACGTAGGAAAGATCCTTGATTGTAAAATAATGTATTATATATCTTCAGTGGCTTTAATTTTAAGGCCTTAGTCCACCGAATTTAAAAAAATTAATGTAACAGCAAGTGGCAACCCTGTCATTGAAGATGAAAATATTTTGAAAAAGCTGAAAGTTCGATTCAAGCACTGGGAAAAACCGTATCAAAATACGTTCAGATAACAAAATTAGTGCAGTTCGTCTGCCAACAAGATTTCCAAATAGACGAACCTTATCAAAAATGTTTGTTCCCAAATTAGAAAAAAGAATGATTAGAAACAAAATGGAATTAAAAGACATCGATTTATACAAAGAAACTTTTATTCTAACTAGTCTTTTAACAGTTGCCCCGGGGATAGGAAAGATTGCTACGGGAAAGTGGACGAACAATACCGATTGATCATCATGGCCAACATGAACATTTGTAGTTAATTTTGTAACTGTGGATTTATATCTATGTGTTACAATGTGCATACATAATTAGTTCGTGGGGGAAATTTTAATATTTTAATCCAAGTGACATGTCCAATAAGCCAAGTTTAAAATGTTTGTCTCTTTTAATTTTAAGATGAACTATCTCATAATGTAATTGCACAAGTCACTATAGTAAAAAAAAATTATCTAGGTTTTTCGTCTTGAATTCCCATCGCATGCTTAAGGACGCACGACATTTTTCTTGAGTTTGCCACATTGCCAAATATTTACAAATATATTTATGTTAAATTTATAATTAATATAGATTCGAAAATTAAAAAAAAAACCACAATAACGTTGTTACATGAATAGGAAAATCCTATGTCCATCAAACAGTTGTTGCCATTTCTTGTATTGTCTCTGAAATTTTACTTTTGGAAATCCGACACTGCTTTCTCTGTCAATTTTTCAAACCTTTTCCATGTGGCAGTAGCTTAGAATGTGTATCGTCTAATTAATACACGATGCTAAAGGTATCAGAAAACGGCAATTACAATGTTATTTGTGAAACATTTAATTTTGATGCTAGTCATCTTAATAAATAATTATTCAAATCAGAACCCTTTATTTAAAGGTCTATGATATTTTAACCCTAGTCCGTTCGCACTATCGGCAACCTTAATGATAGCGCTTGTTACGAAAAAATCGAATAAAAGAATTGAAGGCCATTTTTTTGTGCCTTTGAGTGTCATAATTAATATTTAAATATACAATATATGAATATTGAATCATTTATTTTGACAAAATTCCATGTCCATCAATTTATTGAACAACCGTCGTGTACCGCAGAAGTGGAAATGTGAAAGAAACGCGAACTAAGTGCCGTGTTCTTTAAATTGATTTTTTTTTTTAGCGAGAGGATATTTAAACAATTTTAAAATGTTCACTGAAGAATCTATAACAAATAAAACGCAAATGTATTTCTTATTGATAATATATTAGCGATCTCGATCAAAACTCACGCTAAAATTGCCAAAATTAAATCCTCGTTCAATACTCTTCTAATAAGGTATATAAATAAAAATTAATGCATCAGGTAATTAAGTGATTACGTATTGAGTAAAGTGATTGCTAAATTTCATGATATGGTATGTGAGCTCTGTAACGGGAGAGAACATGAATGTACATGAAGGTTTCTGTTACAATAAGCACTCATTTTGCTTCCTTATTGTAACTTGCAATGAGGAGTGGTAAATGTATACCTCCTACAAAACTTTTGCACGTGTTGGTTATCTGAGGTTCTAAGGAAATGAGTCTTAAATCCATCTCATTTGCAATATGTTAAATTCATTTAAAAAAAATTAAATGAAGTAATAAACAGTTTCTAACTTGACTATTTTAAGAATGGTTCGAGGTCACATTCGTTTTGCACCAAATTGAAAGTTTAATTGTAGCGTCATGGTACCTTTTACAAAAATATATAAAAATAATAATAATAAATTTATATTTACATCCGCTGATTATTTTCTCCTTTATTTCTTTTAGAGAAAACCCATTGCGGTTATCACTGCATGAACTACAGTCGGCATGTCGCCAGTACAGATTTCTTGATCAGTGGCAGTTCAATCAATGAAACGTATAAAGACGTTCGCATCATTAATACAATAATTAATCTTTTCAATCCTACTTTAAATGATTATTTAAATAGATATAAATATAAACAATAAAATGTCTTTCTTTGTTTGTTATTACTGGAATGAACGGTCGAAGCTATTGCAGAAAAAATTTACATAACCCGCTTATGCCAAAGAAAGCATTTTATTGTTTAAATAAAAATCAAATTAACAGCATAATTATGCGTAAATTACAAATTACAAAAAAATTGTAAAATTACAATACTTGATAACTATACTCTCGTGTAAAAGAAGAGAGTCCTTCGTCAAATATGACGTCACCAGCTCTGACATGACGCTGTACAAGTGATGTGATTGATTGATTGTATATTGTTTACATGTAACATCCATCTCGAGAATTTTTTTCTCAAATGGAGACGCCACCACTTGCCGTTGGAAAGCTATAAATTATGGCATATACTCGGCACTTAGGGGCATTGAGCAAGGAAGGGATCTTTTTCGTAACTTTTGGGACTTCGGTTTACACGGTCTTATTCGAAAGACCGGTGTCCAAATCCTACAGTGGGATTTTAACCTGCAACGTAAAGATCAACTCCTTACTTCGCGACTTTAGAGCAGACGCTCTAACCACTGCGCCACGCGGGCGACCAGAAGGGATCTGAAATTTCTAGATACAATGGTTTATTACTTACATAAATGGTTGAATAAATATCAAACCATCGCTGATTATTTAGCACGGTCATTAAAACTAAAAAAAAAAAAATACAATTTATATACACTATGAATTTATTAAGTAACATTTGAGCTGCACGCGGACAAGGAATGTGTAGAATATCGACAGAACGATAAGCGTATTCATGATTGACATCAAAAGTGCAAGGGCATAATCTATTTTGTTTGCGCTGAAATACGGAATATTTTTTCTTATGTTGTGTATATTTTTAAAATCCCTGGGAGCTGAATCTGATCTGCGTAGCTTACTTTTAAGGGAAATAAAGCGAAGTGGATATTTTGAGTTATAGTACGCATTTTTGGCAAACTTTACAGTGTCTCACATAAAGCACAGACTAGCTCCCATAGCTACATGTATGTGAGTAAAGGAAATAATTGTATATATATTCTAATATAATTTTTTTCCTACAACAATTATGCCCTTGCACTATCCTCATTTCCTACACTGAGCTTAACAACTCTATTAAAAAAAAAATATACTAAACACAGGACAGCTGGTAGTAATAGAATAGTGATCGGAGCGTCCACTTTTTCGATTCCCATTCCAACATCTGTTAATTACAGTACTGTAATTTTCGTGAAATTATTTTGATGATATTTTCAAAGGTCTCCTTATCTCTAGAATGAACGACTCTTAGTAGAGTTCACAGTCCAGGAAAAAAGACATCATGTCATTGAAAATGCTTTAATGTACAGACTATTAAGACACCAAATGAGATGGTTGATTTGATGGTCATTTGACTTCTATATAATCTGGACATGATGAATTTGTGTGTATTCAGCGTTTTTTTTTTTTTTTAGGAAATGTCCGATACATTAAAAAATAATGAATACACACACAGACACCAATTTTTAAGACACAACCAACAACACACATACACAAAAACTCTCACTCAATCATCTTCTGAAGAGAAGAAACCATTCTCAGCTCTGTTGAGGACTGATATGGCAAATGTAATCTTAGCACCGTTTTTATATGCATTACTTCTTTTTGAAAATAATAACAATTAACTAAATACCTGAAGAAAATGTAATATAGCTTTAGATTACGGATAGGACTGTGCCATACACAGTACCAGTTACTGTTAACCATTTTTGTTTTACTGTGCAAGAAATACTTGCGAGTTTTGAGTCCTACTTAAAAGTCGCGAATAATAATCACTGCGAACCATTTATTTTGCTTTATTGTGTAGAAAATGTTTCCTTATTCGTGAAAATTTACCCTCTTGGAATAATGTTAAATAAACGGATCGCAAATAAAAGTTGACGCAGATAATATTTTTGACCTCTAGTTGTTGTTAATGTTTTGATTCTTGTTTATGTAAAGCTTTGTAAGAAACATTGTGATACATGGATTAATTTGTTTTCAACCTACTTATATCAAAATTATGTATTCTGGAAGAATTTTAATAAAAAAAAAATAATTGTATCAACAATTTTTAAAAGTAAAGTTTATTATTCAACGAATGAATTTCTAAAATGCTAATGCTTATGGACTATTTCAATAACCCTCTTTATCAGTAAGCAACCAAATAATGAGATAGACGATATCTTTTTTGTTGGCGCATTTTATTTACTTCCGCGTTAAAATCAATGTGTTCTTTCAATATCTTTCGCGAACCCTCTTGACAAAATTTATCGATATGGTAAACTGTTACCTAACACCATGTTAGGTTTTTATTCAGTTTTTGAAGCTTTGCACATAATTCATGGATTTGGTAAGCTAACGTGAATATAATCTCTTTTTTACTTTTTTCATAAATTTATATAAACTTCATCATATTTTGCATCTTTTGAAAATCGATCAGACAGTATTTATTTCAATAGACAATATTTCTTAAAGGTAGAAAAAAGTTGTTATTAGATAACCCCGAACGAAGTTGGGCGACTTATTACGATTGTACGCATGTTTTTGTTGTCAAGGCTGTTTCTCAGAGATGGCGAGAGCAATGTACCTGAAACTTTCCTCAGAAGACGACCATTGGTTGTAGTTGTACTGCGTGGTCATTCAGTTTCAATATGTCTACCGTTGCCATGAAAACCTGTAAAAAGCGCTAATCCGCTGGAGTTCTCTCTGGTCCCTTAAACACTCGTCATTAAACTTTTTTTTTTATTTTAATAAGTATCCGTAGTTATAATATTAATATTAGATTATTGCCATTGAAACCATAGGAAAATGAAAATTCTTTAATTTGATTTTAAAATCAAAGTACTGAAAGGATTGTTACGAGTTGATGGTTGTCCAAGATTAGCTAAATGTGTATTGTTTTAATGATTTAAAAAAAATGAAAGTTTTGTCCAGTTCGGGGTTACATACGCTATTTCCTGCAATAGCAAATGATCCTCTGTTTGTTTATATGACTTTCATACTTTCTTTTCCGCACTATTGTCTCCTGCAGAGTTTGAGCTGATTTTTGGTTTATGCGTAACTCTTGACGAGGTACAGATCAAGTTCAGAATTTGCTCTGCTTTAATGATTTAATGGGATTTATGGCCTTTTTGAAAAGGTTTAAAAACGTTTTTCACAATTCTCCACATTGCTTGTAGATAGGTATTGAATTGATTTCTATTATATGAGTCTAGTTTCAGGAAGTAAAAGTGAAGTTTATTCAATGCTCCGCATAATGTTTTACGGAAGGTTTTTTTTTTTTTAGGTCTTCCGTCTTCAGCGGAAGACCCTTCTTTTATTCTTATGTTTCTTTTTCACTTTTATTTTTAGGGTTTTCCGTCTTCAGCGGAAGACCCTTCTATTATTCTTCGGTTTCTTTTTCACTTTTATTAGGGTCTTCCGTCTTCAGCGGAAGACCCTTCCATTATTCTTCGGTTTCTTTTTCCCCTTTATTAAGAAACGGAAGACCTTATTGTTTTCGTTCGGTTTCTTTTTCCCTATTATTATTTTTCTTCCAACCGATTTTGTGCAAGCGATTTCTCAGAGATGGCTCATCTTATTTATCTCAACTTTCAGACGTAAAAGATATTCAATTGATCTTGATAGGTTTTTTTTGCTTTTTAATGACGTCTCTTTCGGTCGTGAGTTATGGACGATTTTCTGATTTTCAAAGGATCGGCTTGTCCGGGAAACTCCTCCAAAACGACTTAAGATATTGACCTAAAATTGTAAGTGAGTATACAGGAAGGTTTGCTGAGTTGCAATTGGGTGCCTAAATCTTTCTAGCGCAAAAGGCGCCGGAGCTCGGTAGGGCCCGAAAAAATGTCTCAGAAATATCTCACAAAATTTGACACATTTTGTTTCATATCTTCACACCTGTTCATAATTTGTGAAGGCATATTGAAGGACAAATGTGCAACATCACAAGACCTTTCATTTGATGTCAAAAAAGTAGGGTTGACCCCTCCAATTAGGGGCTCAGAGGGGCCAAAAGTCTTTTATTCATAACTCTCTAATGATCAATATTTTGTTATACATTACAGAACCAAAAGTATTCATCTTAACATTTAGCAATAATATATGATAAAATTTTGATCATAAGTTACGTAATTAGGGGTCAAAAGGGGCCAGAATGTCAAATCTTTGACGCTTTATATCTCAAAAAGGGGGAATATTTTGATAAGCAAAATTGATTGAACAAGATATGGTCAGAGAAATGTTATAAACAATTTACATACTTTGAATTTTTGTCAATTGGCCCCATTAAGGACTTGTAGGGTGGCCCCTAAATATTTCCATTTAGCATATCTCCGCAACGCATAGAAATCTCTGAATAAGTGCTGAACAAAAAATCTTCAAAATCACACGACCTTTCATTTGATGTTAAGAAAATGGGGCTGACCCCTCAAATTAGGGGCTCAGAGGGGCCAAAAGTCTTTTATCTATAACTCTCTAATGATCAATATTTTGTTATACATTACTGAAACAAAAGTATTTATCTTAAAGATTAGCAACAAAATATTATAAAATTCTGGTCATAGTTTACGTAATTAGGGGTCACAAGGGGCCAGAGGTTTTATATCTCAAAAAGGGGGGATATTTTGATAAGCAAAAATGAACGAAATAATTGTTAGAATAATGTTCTCAACAAAATGCATACTTTGAATTTTTGTAAAACGGCCCCATTAGGGACTTGTAGGGGTGGCCACTTAATATTTCCATTTAGCATATCTCCACAACGAAAAGAAATCTCTGAATAAGTGCTGAACAAATATCTTCAAAATTACAAGACCTTTCATTTGATATCAAGAAAATGGAGCTGACCCCTCAAATTAGGGGCTCAGAGGGGTCAAAAGTCTTTTATGTATAACTCTCTCATGATCAATATTTTGTTATACATTACTGAAGCAAAAATATTCATCCTAACGATTTGCAACAATATATAATAAAATTTTGATTATTTGTTACGTAATAAGGGGTCGCAAGGGGCAAAATTCTATATTTTTTGAGCTTTATGTCTCGAAATGAGGGAGTATTTATATATACCATACTGAAAAAAAGATGTTCAGAATATCGTGATAAAAATCAAAAACTTGAAATTTAATGAAGGAAAACTAAATGTCATTCTTTTTTAACAAATGTCTCAGTCAAAATCACATCTCATCTTATCGAGAAATTCAACGGAAGACCTACTCGTTGCTCGCAACGAGATCTCATCTAGTTAGGGTCTACCGTCTCTAACGGAAGACCCTTCTATTATTGTAATGTTTCTTTTTAGGGTCTTCCGTCTTCAGCGGAAGACCCTTCTATTATTCTTATGTTTCTTTTTTACCTTTATTATTAAGGTCTTTCGTCTCCAACAGAAGATCTTGTTATTCTTCGGTTTCTTTTTCCCTATTATTAAGGTCTTCCGACTGCCATCGGAAGACCTTACTGTTTTTCTTATGTTTCCTATTATTAAGGTCTTCCGACTTCCTTCGGAAGACCTTACTGTTTTTCTTATGTTTCCTATTATTATTATTATTCCCTTTTCATAGTACACGTGATTTCTCGGAAAGTACTTGACCGATTTCAAAGATTTTTTCAGGAATGCTGCATTGTTATAATATTTCCAGACCATTTTTTCATTTTTTGTAAAATCACTTCCGGTCACATTTTTTGTCCGATTTTCTTTTTTTCAATTACCATTTTGTCCGAACAACTCCTTCTTAACCACTGAAGATTTAATCATGATATTTTCGGGGATGATAAAACATCTCTTTCAGTTATGCATGACATCTTTTGATTTTGCATCCGTCACTTCCGGTCGACACAGGAAGTGACATTAATTTTCGAGATTTTTTGAAAAAATTAACCGTTTTGAATAATGACAAGTAAAACTTATGTTCACATTAACAATCGTCAACAAAACGCATCCATTTGAATAACTTCCGGTGTTAACCGGAAGTAGTCGAAAAATTAATCTTTCTCTCTTGCGTCAAAAGAAATAGAACAAATGGTTTTATGTGAGTTTTTTTTCAAAGTTTTTCTGTACTTGTGACTTTGACGTCGACCGGAAATGATGGCTTAATTGTCTAAATTCGTCAAATGATGTCGCTTCCGGTCAAACCGGAACTAGCCAAATAAGCTTATTTTGAAGGTTTTGACGTAAAATTGATTTTTTTTAAATTTTAGAGACACTAAAGGCGTCTTAACTCCTTTCTCCTGTTGACGTCACTTCCGGTCAAAACTGGACGGAAGACCAACTCGTTGATTTGCAACGAGCTTTGCTCTAATTCTTCTTATTATTTTTTTTCTTACACTGATATCTCAGTAACGGTTCGATGGATCTTTATGAAACTCTTTATGTGATGAAAGGGAACACTTATGGCTCAATCCAATTCTTTCATTTTTTTCTAATTTTACTTCCGGTCGTGAAATATGACGTAATTATTACAATTTTTGTCTGTCCTTCATAGTGAATACTACGCAAAATAGAGATTTGAAACTTTCATGAATGATTAAATGTGAACTCTACATTTGTATCAGGCTTTTAAATTTTTAAGAAGTTGTTAAAATTTTTCAAAATTTTAATTTAAACTTTTCAAAAAAAAGTTTTTTATCCAATTTTAATTTCTTTTATGTCATCAAATAGATCTTGGCGAGCACTTTCCAAAAATGTATTTGTTTTGTATGTGAGTACAATAATGAGCATTTTATAAGCTCAGGTGTGTTTCGACAATAGAGTGCAAATGTACTTTTAGAACTTTTCTTTTAAAAATTCATATCTTTTTTATTTGTTGACCGATTTCAATTTTTTTACACCATCAAATAGATCTTTTCAAGACCTTTCCAACGGTATATTTCTTTTTATTGTACGTGTAATAATGAAGAAAATATAAGCTCAGGTAAGTTAGCCTTTCATTTTGACAGGACATGTCAAATTCATTATCAAAGATCCTTGCGGTTAGACGGTACTCTTTAGATTTTGATCTTCG
This sequence comes from Saccostrea glomerata, assembly GCA_003671525.1. NCBI lineage: Eukaryota > Metazoa > Mollusca > Bivalvia > Ostreida > Ostreidae > Saccostrea > Saccostrea glomerata. Next base: position 79,205 of record PRKT01001243.1, on the reverse strand, counting down.
GTGGAAATCCTTTGATGTATGTAAAACGTCATATCTCGTTCATTTCTTGACCGATTTTAAAACTTTTTAAACCATCAAATAGATCTTTTTGAGAGGTTTCCAACGGTATATTTCTTGTGATTTTAATGCACTAATTCAGAAACAATTAGCTCAGGTATAATAGCATTCTGTTTTGACAAAACATGTCAAACTCATTGTGAAGGACGCTTGCAGTTGGTGAGAATAACTGTACTCTATGATCCTCTGATATAAAAAAAAATATTACACAGTGTAATTGGAAATTCTCAAAGGTCAAATATAATGAAATTGAAACAATTTAAATTTTTCAATTTTGTTTTAAATTGCTTTCAAAGGTAAAACAAGAACTATTGTTATATTTTTAAGGATTGAGAACATAAGACCACATAATTTGAATCTTTCAAAGGTCAAAAATTGTGAAATTTAATCAATTTAACTTTTTCAAAATATTGAAATGGTTCCTAAATTGTTTAAACATGGACTACATCTGCATATTAAAAGATCGATAACAACGTATGGTGTTTTTTTTTAAATTTCTCAAAGGACAAATAGAGTGAAATTTAAATGATTTAAAATTTTCAAAAATTTAAATTGCTTCCAAATGTAATATCGAATACTTTAATTGCATTTTGACAGATAGAGAACATCATAAAACGTGTTTTGAAATATTTCAAAGGTTTAATAGAGTGAGTTTTAAACGATTTAAAATTTTCAAAAAAATTCAGTTGCTTCTAAATGTAAAACAAGTATTTTATATGTATTGTGACAGATAGAGAACATCATACAATGTGTTTTGAAACCCTTTAGAGGTCAAATAAAGTGAGATTTAAACGATTTAAATTTTTTCAAAAAATTTAAATTGTTTCTAAATGTAAAATCAAGTACTATATTTGTATTGTGACAGTTGGAGAACATCATACAAGATGTTTTGAAATCTCTCAAAGGTCAAATTGAGTGAGATTTAAACGATTTAAATTTTTCAAAAAATTTAAATTGCTTCCAAGTGTAAAATCAAATACTATATCTGTATTTTGACAGATGGAGAACACCAAACAATGTGTTTTGAAATCTCTCAAAGGTAAAATTGAGTGAGATTTAAACTATTTAAATTTTTTGAAAAATTTAAATTCCTCCCAAATGTAAGAAAATGTATACATGTGTATTTTGACAGATAAACAACATCAGACAATGCGTTTTGAAATCTGTTATAGCGCTTAATTTTACATTTGGAAGCAATTTAAATTTTTTGAAAAATTTAAATCGTTTAAATCTCACTCTATTTGACCTTTGAGAGATTTCAAAACACATTGTATGATGTTCGCTATTTATCACAATACAAATATAGTACTTGATTTTACATTTGGAAGCAATATAAATTTTTTGAAAAATTTAAATCGTTTAAATCTCACTCTTTTTGACCTTTGAGAGGTTTCAAAACACATTGTATGATGTTCTCTATCTGTCACAATACATATATAGTAATTGTATTTACATTTAGAAGCAATTTAAATTTTTTGAAAAATTTAAATCGTTTAAATCTCACTCTACTTGACCCTTGAGAGGTTTCAAAACACATTGTATGATATTCTCTATATCTCCAAATACAAATATAGTACTTGATTTTACATTTGGAAGCAATTTAAATTTTTAAGAAAATTTAAATCGTTTAAATCTCACTCTATTTGACCTCTGAGAGGTTTCAAAACACATTGTATGGTGTTCCCCATCTATCACAATACAAATATAGTAATTGATTTTATACTTGGAAGCAATTTAAATTTTTTGAAAATTCAAATCGTTTAAATCTCACTCTATTTGACCTTGAGAGGTTTCAAAATACATTGTATGATGTTCTCTACATCTCCCAATACAGATATAGTACTTGATTTTACATTTGGAAGCAATTTAATTTTTTTTAAAATTTAAATCGTTTAAATCTCACTGTATTTGACCTCTGAGAGGTTTCAAAACACATTGCATGATGTTCTCTAACTGTCACAATATATATATTGTACTTGATTTTACATTTGGAAGCAATTTAATTTTTTTGAAAAATTTAAATCGTTTAAATCTCACTCTATTTGACCTCTGAGAGGTTTCAAAACACATTGTATGATGTTCTCTATCTGTCACAATACATATATAGTACTTGATTTTACATTTGGAAGCAATTTAAATTTTTTGAAAAATTTAAATCTTTTAAATCTCACTCTACTTTACCCTTGAGATGTTTCGAAACACATTGTATGATGTTCTCTATATCTCCCAATACAAATATATTACTTGATTTTACATTTGGAAGCAATTTAAATTTTTAAGAACATTTAAATCGTTAAAATCTCACTGTATTTGACCTCTGAGAGGTTTCAAAACACATTGTATGATGTTCTCTACCTGTCACAATACATATATAGTACTTGATTTTACATTTAGAAGCGATTTGATTTTTTTGAAAAAATTAAATCTTTTAAATCTCACTCTATTTGACACTTGAGAGGTTTTAAAAACACATTGTATGATTCTTTCATCTATAACTCTATAATGATTAATAATTTGTTATACATTACTGAAGCAAAGATATTCATCTAAACGATTTGCAACAATATATTATAAAAGTTAGATAATATGTTACGTAATAAGGGGTCACAAGAGGCCAGAATGTCAAATCTTTGACGCTTTATATCTCAGAAAGAGGGAATATTCTGATAAGCAATACTGAACAAAAGATGACCAGAATAATGTTCTAAACAATATGCATACTTTGATTTTTTGTAAAACGGCCCCATTAAGGACTTGGAGCGATGGCCCCTAAATATTTCCATTCAGCATATCTCCATCACGAAAAGAAATCTCTGAATGAGTGTTGAACAAAAAATCTTTTAAATGACAAGACCTTTCATTTGATATCAAGAAAAAGGGGCCGACCCCTCAAACGAAGGGCTCAGAGGGGCCAAAAGTCTTTCATCTATAACTCTATAATGATTAATATTTTGTTATATATTACAGATGCAAGGATTTTCATCTTAACGATTTGCAGCAATATATTATAAAAGTTTGATCATATATTACGTAATTAGGGGTCACAAGGGGCCAGAATGCTATATCTTTGACGCTTTATATCTTGAAAAGGGGGAATATTTTGATAAGCAATATTTGAATAAAAGATGTTCAGAATATCGTGATATAAATCGGAAACTTTTTATTTAATGAAGGAAAACTTAATGTCATTCTCTTTTAACGAATATATCAGTCAAAATCACAACTCATCTTATCTAGAAATTCAACGAAAGACCAACTCGTTGCTCGCAACGAGATCGTATCTAGTTATTAAGGTCTTTCGTCTTCAGCGGAAGACGTTCTTGTTATTCGTTTGTTTCTTTTCCACTGTTTTTAAGGTTTTCCGTCTTCAGCGGAAGACCTTATTGTTTTTCTTAGGTTTCTTTTCCACTATTTTTATTATTGTTTTTTTTTCTTACCGATTTTGTGCGCGCGATTTCTCGAGAACGGCTCGATTGATTTTCATGAAACTTTCAGGTCTGATAGAACATCAAAAAATCTAGATATATATATTTTTTATTTTGATGACGTCACTTCCGGTTCGGAGTTTTCTGCGATTTAGTGATTTTTAGAGGGTCACTTTGTCCGACAGTTTTCTCAAAAAAGCACTTTACACAGAAGCCTGAAATTTTCAGTGATGCTAGAGCAACTTTTGGAGAAGTGCACTAAGTATATCACAACTACCGGAAGTACGAAGCGCCGACGCTCGCTATGGCCCGAAAATAGTCCTATCAAGAATTTCAAAATTTTAAGCACCTTTTCAATGATAACTTTTTACATAGAAATATTTTGGTAAAGCATGTAGAACAAAAAAGGTGTAGAATTTTAAGACCTATCAAATGACTTCTCGAAAAAAGGGCTGGCCCCTTAAATCAGGGGCCTGTAGGGGCCGAAAGTTTTTCCTTTATATCTCAAAAAGTATTGAGAATTTGTGATACTTCAAAGAAGCAAAGTTATTTAAAATGTCAAGCTCAATCAATTGAAGTCGTCAAAATACGTCCGACGTCGTCACTTCCGGTCAAACCGGAAGTAGTCGGAAAACGCGTATTTTTGCCATTCTTGACAAGTTTTTTGGTAACATATGTCTGGGAGCATTAAACGTAATTTCCCGTCTATCGTCGTCACTTCCGGTCAAACCGGAAGTAACAGAAAATTGCTTATTTTTGCAATAATTAACATGGATTTAGAGGAATCAAACCATTTTTGGACGTTATTTCTCATTTTTGTTAAAAATGACAGCTACTTCCGGTGAAACATGACGGAAGACCTACTCGTTGCTTTGCAACGAGCTTTGCTCTAGTTATTGTTGTTTTTTTTTCTTACCGATTTTGTGCGAGCGATTTCTCGAGAACGGCTCGATCGATTTTCATGAAACGTTCTGGTCTGATAGAACATAAAAAAATCTAGAGATATATATTTTTATTTTGATGACGTCACTTCCGGTTCGGGGTTTTCTGCGATTAGGTGATTTTTAGAGGGTCACTTTGTCCGACAGTTTTCTGAAAAAGCACTTAACACAGAAGCTTGAAATTTTCAGTGATGCTAGAGCAACTTTTGGAGAAGTGCACTAAGTATATCACAACTACCGGAAGTACGAAGCGCCGACGCTCGCTATGGCCCGAAAATAGTCCTATCAAGAATTTCAAAATTTTAAGCACCTATTCAACGATAACTTTTTACCTAGAAATATTTTGATAAAGCATGTAGAAGAAAAAAGGTGTAGAATTTCAAGATCTTTCAAATGCCATCTCGAAAAAAAGGGCTGACCCCTTAAATCAGGGGTTTGGAGGGGCCGAAAGTTTTTCCTTTATATCTCAAAAAGTGTTGAGAATTTGTGATATGTCAAAGAAGCAAAGTTGTTCAAAATGCCAAGCTTAATCTATTCAAGGCGTCAAAATACGTCCGACGTCGTCACTTCCGGTCAAACCGGAAGTAGTCGGAAAACGCATATTTTTGCCGTTCTTGACAAGTTTTTTGGTAACGTATGTCTCTGGGAGCATTAAAATTAATTTTCCGTCCGTCGTCGTCACTTCCGGTCAAACCGGAAGTAACAGAAAATGGCTTATTTTTTAAATAATTAACATGGATTTAGAGGAATCAAACCATTTTTGGACGTTATTTCTTATTTTTGTTAAAAATGAAAGCCACTTCGTGTCAAACATGACGGAAGACCTACTCGTTGCTTTGCAACGAGCTTTGCTCTAGTTCTTATTATTTTTTTTCTTACCGATTTTGTGCACGCAATTTCTCGAAAACGGCTCGTTAGATTTTTATGAAGCTTTCAGGTCTGATAGAACATTAAAAATTCTCGATACCCTTTTTTTATTTTGATGACGTCACTTCCGGTTCGGAGATTTTTGCAGTTTTGTGATTTTTAAGGGTCAGTTTGTCCGTCGCTCTTCTTAAAAACCGCTCATCACAGGAAAATGAAACCTTTACAGGAAGATAGAGCAACATATATAGATTTGCATTGTGTTGTTAACTTTCACCGGAATTAAGTACTGCACGTTAACGCTCAGTATGGACTGAAAAAAGTCATATTGAGCGTTTCAAAATTTCTAACACTTTTTCTATTATATCATTTTACTTGTCAATATTTTGTTAAACCATATAGAATAAAAGTTGTGAAGAATTTTGAGATCTTACAATTGATATCTCGAAAAAAGGGCTGACCCCTAAAATAAGGGATCTAGAGGCGCCAAAATGTTTTTAATTGATATCTCAAAAAGTATTGAGAATTTGTAATACGTCAAAGAAGCAAAGTTATTCAAAATGTCAAGCTTTATCTATTTGTGTCGACAAAATACGTCCGGCGTCGTCACTTCCGGTCAAACCGGAAGTAGTCAAAAACGCGTATTTTTGCCGTTCTTATAAAGTTTTTGGGTAAAATATGTCTCTGGGAGCAAAAAAAATTAATTTTTCGTCCGTCGTCATCACTTTCGGTTAAACCGGAAGTAGCTAAAATTCGTATATTTTTGCATTAGTTAACATAGCTTTAGAGGATTCAAACCATTTTTAGGCATTATTTCTCATTTTTGTTAAAAATGAAAGCTACTTCCGGTCAAACAGGACGGAAGACCTACTCGTTGCTTTGCAACGATCTTGGCTCTAGTTATTATTAGGGTCTTCCGTCTCCAACGGAAGACCCTTCTATTATTGTAATGTTTCTTTTTCTTATTATTATTTTTTTTCCTACACTGATATCTCAGTAACGGTTCGGTGGATCTTTATGAAACTTTCGGTGATGAAAGGCAACACTTATGGCTCAATCTAATACTTTCATTTTTTCTAAATTTACTTCCGGTCGTGAAATATGACGTAATTTCTACAATTTTTGTCTGTCCTTCATAGAGAATACTACGCAAAATAGAGATTTGAAACTTTCATGAATGTTTTAATGTGAACTCTACATTTGTAACGGGTTTTTAAATTTTTAAGAAGTTGTTAAAATTTTTCAAAATTTTAATTTAAATTTTTCAAAATAACTTTTTTTATCCAATTTTATTTTTTTAATGTCATCAAATAGATCTTGGCGAGCACTTTCCAAAAATGTATTTGTGTTGTATGTGTGTACAATAATGAACATTTTATAAGCTCAGGTGTGTTTCGACAATAGAGTGCAAATGTACTTTTAGAACTTTTCTTTTAAAAATTCATATCTTTTTTATTTATTGACCGATTTCTAATTTTTTTTACACCATCAAATAGATCTTTTCAAGACCTTTCCAACGGTATATTTCTTTTTATTGTACGTGTAATAATGAAGAAAATATAAGCTCAGGTAAGTCAGCCTTTCATTTTGACAGGACATGTCAAATTCATTATCAAGGATCCTTGCGGTTAGACTGTACTCTTTAGATCTCTTTGATCTTCGGTGGAAATCCTTTGATGTATGTAAAACGTCATATCTCGTTCATTTTTTGACCGATTTTAAAACTTTTTAAACCATTGAATAGATCTTTTTGAGAGGTTTCCAACGGTATATTTCTTGTGATTTTTAATGCACTAATTCAGAAACAATTAGCTCAGGTATAATAGCATTCCGTTTGACAGAACATGTCAAACTTATTGTGAAGGACGCTTGCATTTGGTGAGAATGACTGTACTCTATGATCCTCTGATTAAAAAAAAATATTACACAGTGTAATTGGAAATTCTCAAAGGTCAAATAAAATGAAATTGAAACAATTTAAATTTTTCAATTTTGTTTTAAATTGCTTTCAAAGGTAAAACAAGAACTATTATTGTATTTTTAAGGATTGAAAACATAAGACCACATAATTTGAGATCTTTCAAAGGTCAAAAATTGTGAAATTTAATCAATTTAAAGTTTTCAAAATATTGAAATGGTTCCTAAATTGTTTAAACATGGACTACATCTGCATTTTAAAAGATCGATAACAACATATGGTGTTTTTTTGAAATTTCTCAAAGGACAAATAGAGTGAAATTTAAATGATTTAAAATTTTCAAAAATTTAAATTGCTTCCAAATGTAATATCGAATACTTTAATTGTACTTTGACAGATAGAGACATCATACAACGTGTTTTGAAATATTTCAAAGGTCTAATAGAGTGAGTTTTAAACGATTTAAATTTTCAAAAAAATTAAATGGCTTTTAAATGTAAAATCAAGTACTGTGTTTGTATTGTGATAGATAGAGAACATCATACAATGTGTTTTGAAATCTCTCAGAGGTCAAAAAGAGTGAGATTTAAACGATTTAAATTTTTCAAAAAATTTAAATTGTTCCTAAATGTAAAATCAAGTACTATATTTGTATTGTGACAGATGGAGAACATCATACAAAATGTTTTGAAATCTCTCAAAGGTCAAATTGAGTGAGATTTTAACGATTTAAATTTTTCAAAAAATTTAAATTGCTTCCAAATGTAAAATCAAATACTATATCTGTGTTTTGACAGATGGAGAACAAAGTGTTTCGAAATGTCTCAGAGGCCGAATAAAGCAAGATTTGAACGATTTAAATTTTTCAAAAAATTTTAATTTCATCCAAATGAAATTTCAAAGATGAAATCTGGATTTTGACAGACAGAGAACACCAAACAATGTGTTTTGAAATCTCTCAAAGGTAAAATTGAGTGAGATTTAAACGATTTAAATTTTTTGAAAAATTTAAATTGCTCCCAAATGTAACAAAATGTATACATGTGTAATTTGACAGATAGACAACATCAGACAATGCGTTTTGAAATCTGATCTAGCGCTTAATTTTACATTTGGAAGCAATTTAAATTTTTTGAAAAATTTAAATCATTTAAATCTCACTATATTTGACCTTTGAGAGATTTCAAAACACATTATATGATATTCTCCATCTGTCACAATACAAATATAGTACTTGATTTTACTTTTGGAAGCAATTTAAATTTTTCGAAAAATTTAAATCGTTTAAATTTCACTCAATTTGACCCTTGAGAGATTTCAAAACACATTGTATGCTGTTCCCCATCTATCACAATACAAATATAGTAATTGATTTTATATTTGGAAGCAATTTAAATTTTTTGAAAAATTTATATCTTTTAAATCTCACTCTACTTGACCCTTGAGAGGTTTCAAAACACATTGTATGATGTTCTCTATATCTCCCAATACAAATATAGTACTTGATTTTACATTTGGAAGCAATTTAAATTTAAAAAAAAAATTAAATCGTTTAAATTTCACTCTATTTGACCTCTGAGAGGTTTCAAAACACATTGTATGATGTTCTCTATCTGTCACAATACATATATAGTACTTGATTTTACATTTGGAAGCAATTTAAATTTTTTGAAAAATTTAAATCTTTTAAATCTCACTCAACTTGACCCTTGAGAGGTTTCAAAACACATTGTATGATGTTCTCTATATCTCCCAATACAAATATAGTACTTGATTTTACATTTGGAAGCAATTCAAATTATTTGAAAAATTTAAATTGCTTAAATCTCACCTTATTTAACCTCTGAGAGGTTTCAAACACATTGTATGATGTTTTCTATCTGTCACAATACAGATATAGTACTGCGGTATAACGAATACACAACGTTTATACAACAATATACTGAAGCCCGAACCCGATCCTAAAATAATGACAATTTTTACAAAAAACATAAATCTCAAGAACATTCTCCCCTCCTTGATTGCTTGCACATCAACAAATACTTGATTTTGATAAAAAAAAATTGAAAATAATTCAAATTGAAATTTCAAACTACTGAAATACATGTAAAAAGTCCTTTTACACAGTCAACATTTTGAAAATAGTTTGTCTATTCACTAAATTCCAATGAACACAATTTGGTTATAGGGCGCGTAAATGTCTTTTGTCCAACCTTAACGACTGCAACACGCACATGCCCATCTTTGCCGGAATGAACGTCCAAGACGCGACCTAGTTGCCAATGTCCCCTAGGTACATTAGGTTCGATCACAAGCACAATGTCACCTTCACGTAGATCTCTGTGAATCTGAGTCCATTTTTTACGCACGTTCAGTCCTGGTAACCACTCGCGCATCCATCGGTGCCAGAAGTGACGTAAAAGCTCCTGTATTCTTCTCCAACGTTTCCGGGGATTGAACTCTGTGGTGTCTACAGATTCTGGTGCAACCTGACCCCCAACCTGCCCATGCAAGAAATGGTTCGGTGTCAACGGAACATCATCATTTGGGTTTGCTGATTGGTTAGTTAAAGGTCTGGAGTTGATCAACGCCTCGGCTCCTACAAATGCTGTCATGAGTTCTTCATCTGTAACATCCGCTGATCCGATCACTGCATAGATAGCTCTCTTTGCAGCTTTTATCATTATTTCATGAACCCCTCCAAAGTGAGGTGCAAGTGGTGGATTAAAGTGCCACATGACTCCAAGGTTTGCTGTAGACTGTTGAATTTTTCCGTGGTCCAGTAAACCAACAAGCTCTTTGAGTTCATTGTTGCCTCCAATAAAATTAGTCCCATTATCGGATATGACTTCTTTTGGTAACCCCCTTCTGCTCACCATCCGGTAAAATGCATTAAGGAATGAATCTGTGTCAAGTCCATAGGCTATTTCAAGGTGTACCGCCCTTGACATCATACATGTAAAAAGACACAAGTATCTTTTCTCCCGTCGTTTTCCACGTCCTTGTTTTGTAATAAAAGGTCCTCCGTAATCTACTGCAGTACGAGAAATGCATGTAATGGCTGTTTGGTACGAATTGATGGAAGTGGACCTATCAGCTGCTCTGCTGGTTTAGCCTTGTTGCAACAACATTTATTGCACTGTCGCTCCCATTTCCGAATTTCCTCTCAGGCGGATATTATCCAGAAACGTGAAGAGATCATAGACAGAGTATGATTTGTCCCTGTTACATGATTTCCTTTTTCATGGTAGTACTTGATAATAAGAGTTGTGACGTGATTGTTTCTCGGAAGAATGATGGGATATCGAACATCATAAGGTAAGAATTCTGCATATTTCAATCGTCCATCACATCTCAAAAGTCCATCTTCATCAATCACAGGGTTTAAACACAATAATTTGCTGTTCTGTTGGAGAGGCTTGTTTTGTTTCAGTAATCTGTATTCACAATGAAAATCACATTTCTGGGCAGTCCTTATGATTTGAGTTTCTGCTCCTTCAATTTCTTCAGCATTCAATTCTCCTACGAGTCTGTCCATGACCTTCAGTCTGCAATTGTGTAGAAAGCGATTCACCCAAGCTTGAACTCGAACAAGTCGTATCCAGCTGGAATAGGTTTCTGTGTCTAAACAACACTGAATATCTTTACAGTCCATTGTTTCTGTCAAGAATGAATATGAAAAATTGACAACTTCCTTGTTCAATTTCTTTTTCTCCATATTAGTGTCTTGCATTTCGAATTTCTGTTTAGGCCATTGCGATTCATCCTGATGAAGATAGAGTGGTCCACTCCACCAAACATTGTCTTCTTGTAACTGTGAAACAGACACTCCCCTGGATATCATATCTGCAGGATTTAAATCAGTTGGTACGTAGAACCATTGTCTTGGATTTGAGGCCGACTGTATTTCTCCTATGCGATTTGCCACGAATGGCTTGAAACTTCTGCTTCGAGCTTTAATCCAACACAAAACATTCATGCTGTCAGTCCAGAATGAATACTGTTCAATGTCCAATTCTAAGGCACTTATTACAGAGAGAGTTAATCTGGTTCCCAGTACTGCACCTATCAATTCCAATCTAGGTATGCTTACCGCTGTAAGTGGTGCTACTTTAGATTTTGCTGTGACGAATATCACCGACACATTTCCATCCTCATAGATACATCTCTGATAGACGACAGCACCATACGCATCTTGTGAGGCATCAACAAAGGTATGTAGGTAAGTCGATACAACTTCACCATGACATAGACGAAGACATCTCGGTTCTGCAATAAGTGATAGCTCTGTTAACTCCTTAAACCACTTCTCGGCCTTCATAACAAGTCCATCACTTAGTGGGTCATCCCAGTCAAGGCCCGCAGTCCACATTTCTTGTAGAAGAATTTTGGCTCGTATTATGTATGGTCCAAAAAAAGCCCAATGGATCGAACAACATTGCAATTTTTGAAAGAAATTAAAAACTGCGCTTCGTGTAATGAAAATCACTATTGGGTGGACTCGCTTTGAAAGTAAATATGTCCTCTTTGGCCTTCCATAATACGCCAAGGATTTTCACTGATGGTAGGCTGTTATCATGCAGATCCACTTCAGGAACAACATCTTCTGGTGGAATGTGCTGCAATACATTCACTGAATTTGACAACCATTTTCTGGCATACATACCAGCTTTTCCCCATAATGTTGACAACTCTGAGTATAGTTTGACACCATCTTCGTCACTTGCTACCGAATCCATACTGTCATCCATGTATGTGGATTTCAAAACAGTTTCTGCAGCCATGGGATAATTTTCTCTGTTTGTCTCTGCATGTGTCTGTGCGACAAGTTGTGCTTGAAACGGTGATGAATTCATCCCAAACACAACACTGCTAAATTCATACACATCTGGTCTTGCCTCTAACATCATGTCACGCCACAAAAATCTCTGATAGGATCTATCTTCCACTGGAACCTTAATTCGAAGATACATTTCTGCAATGTCACACACAAGTGCCACACGATTTCTTCTGAATCTAAGTAGTACATCAAAGAGTTCATTCTGAAGCTTAGGGCCACAATGGATCATGTCATTTAGTGAAACACCACCATGCTTAGCTGAAGCATCAAAGACAATGCGGGTCTTTGTAGTGGTCTTGTCTGGTCGAATAACAGGAAAATGTGGAAGATACCATGTCCCAGATTTCTCTTCATTACGGTCAACTTTGCGGATGTATCCTTTTTCCATGTACTGTTCAATAGTCTTTGAGTACGAATCTCTCACTTCCTCGTTCCTCATCAATCGTTTTTCTGTGTTTTCTAATCTTTGGAGTGCCATGTCGTAATTGTTTGGCAGATTCCGTGCATCTGTCTTCCAAGGTATAAGAACTTGATAATGGTCCTCTACAAACTTAAGCGACTCCTTCACTTTCGAGTATACGACACGTTCCTCTGGACTGAACAACTGTTTCTTCTTTGGCTCACTGAAATCTTCCATCGCCCAGAATTTACACAAAATTTTGTCTGTTTCATTTTCACTCCTCTGGCTGTGGAGGAAGTAAGTTCTGTTATAATGAGTCTGAACACATTTTTCACTGGTACCATAAATTTTTCCCACACAAGTCCATCCTAATGGAGTAAGCCTGGCTACTGGTTCATCGGGTCGACCTCTGATTTCTCGATATGCATAGGGAAGTTCGCTGTTGTCCATTCCAATTAGTATGTCCACAAGTGGATGTTTACCTAAAACTGGGAACTCTAGTCCTTTCAAATGTTTCCATTTGTTTTGATACTCCCTCCAATTCACTACACACATATCACCAGTAACTTTGTCTGCTGTCAAGGCTTCCACCTTTGTTTTAATCCTGCCATCAGTGCTTTCTATTTGGAATTTTACAGGCATGGTTTCAAACGACTCAGTTTTGTCATTTAGAACTCCAACTGTCACTCTTTGTAATTTCCCATGTACGCCTAGTTCCGCTGCAACATTGACGTATGTTCGTGTACTTGCGTCATCCAACAACGCATTTACTCTTAATGTCTTTGACCCATTTCTCACAATAACTGGAATAGTTCTTAGTGCGATGAACTGTGGCTCCCCTCCATGACACGTTAAAGTTCTGTCATGCTTCACTGATCTCTGGGTATCACAATTTTTCTCTTCAACAGAATTGACTGAGGGGTTCTGTCTCTGAGTCTCTTTATGTGGGTAAAATTCTGGCGCATTTTGTCTTAACACTGATGTTGAAATGCCATGCTGAAATCTGTCTGCACTCTGGTTAACAATATGATTTCCATTGTGCAGAAGTCTATGATGTGTTTCGGAACAATTGTCAATACCGCATGATCGACTCTTCCTACATGAACTTCCGTAATGGCCAGTTCCCAAACAACGATAACACAACTTCGACTCACGAACAAACTTCCACTTCTGAGATACATCAAGTTTCTTGAACTGTTCACATGACCAGATACCATGCTGTCCTTGACACATCTGACACATTTTCGATAATGTCTTAGCATTTCCAAAGAATGCTTTCTGATGTATTCGGTTACTGACACACTTTTCCCCGTCCGGATTATTGTTTGAATCCACTTGTAGACCATACACAGTCTCATTTGCAACAGTTCGAAATTCAGATTCCTGAATGACCCACTCTCGCAAAGTTTCCACGGACTCTGTCTTCTGCTTTTCGAACACCCATCTGTGATATGCAGATAACATTGTCTCTGGAATTTTCTTCTGTAGCTTCACATACAAAGAGCCATTTTTAAGTTCATCTGTCCTCCCTGTATCTTTAAGGTTAACAACAGCCACATCCAGTATGTCTGCAAATTTCTCTAGATCCTTTGAATTTCCAGCACGAATTGGCCTAAATGACTCTAACTGTTCCAGGTGACGCATAACTTGTCGTCTCTGGCCTCCGAACTTTCTGTCAAGGCGATCCTTTGCTGCTTCATAAGCGAACGCAGAATGTCCAAGGTTCTCTATGGCCTTCAGAGCCTCACCTGATAGATACTGTCTAAGCTGTAACAATTTATACTCTGGAGTAGCTGGAGCTTTGTCTATGCACGCCAAAAAGGCTGCTTTCCAACTTTCATAAGTACGCTTGTCACCAGAAAATACAGGGATTGACACTCGTTTCAGTTGTTTCCACATGTCATTACCAATTGTAGGCTGATTGATGGAATTCTTACTAGTTTGTTTCCCGGCCGAGGATGTTGAGTATGCATTTTCATCATTATTGATATCTTCATTGATGATATTATCTGTTTCCTGATTGTCGGTGTCATGGTAACCAATACTCTCTTCATGCATCCTCTGTACTTCATTCTCCACTTCTTCGAGTTCTTTGTATCCCTCTTGAATAGTTTCATTTAATTGTTCTAATTGTTCTCGCTTTGCGTGGAATTCTTCCTCTAAAACTCTTTTAGCTTCTTCAACCTTTCGTACCTCCTTCCGAATTGTTTCCGCTCTTTTCCTAACTTGAATTTCCTCTCGATTCAAAATGTTTAAGCTGCCTCCTAGAGACTCTGTGTTAATACTTAATGCCTCACTTCTCCGTGAATCTAAATATTCCTGCACTCTTTCTTGACAATCTTCAAATGTCTCTTCTATAACATCAATTTCTTGATTTGTTTTTGCTAAGTTTTTCATGTCACTTGCCTTTTTGTACTCTGCAGAGAGCGACAGTAAATAATTTATCACAGGTTCCTGTAAATCAATCAATCTTTGTCTTGCTGTGCGAAGTTCTCTACGGCTGGGTAAATCTTGATCCAGTAAATTTAATAAATGGTGTTTAGCTCGAGTAAACTGTGACTTAGCTTTCGTTTTTTCACGTTTCATTTCGTCGAGATCCAGTTTTCCCTCCGATACTCCAGCGACGTCTACTTTCGATTTCTCACTATTCGTTTCATCGTTTATTTTTTCGTCTTTCTCCATTTTCTCCCAATACAAATATAGTACTTGATTTTACATTTGGAAGCAATTTAAATTTTTTGAAAAATTTAAATCGTTTAAATCTTACTCTATTTGACCTCTGAGAGATTTCAAAACACATTGTATGATGTTCTCTATCTATCACAATACAAACACAGTACTTGATTTTACATTTAAAAGGCATTTCAATTTTTTTGAAAAATTGAAATCGTTTAAATTTCACTCTATTTGACCCTTGAGAGGTTTCAAAACACATTGTTTGACGTTATTCTTCTGTCACAATACAAATGTAGTTCTTGATTTTACATTTGGAAGCAATTTTAAATTTTTTGAAAAATTTAAATCATTTAAATCTCACTTTATTTAACATTTAAGCGATTTAAAAACACATTGTTTGATGATTTCTATCTGTCACTATACAAATATAGCCCTCGATTTTTAAAAAAAATAAATTGTTTAAGTGATAATTTATTTGAACTTTGAGAGATTTTGAAACATATTGTTTTATGTTCTCCATCTGTCCAAATACACATTTACACATTACTAATGCAAAATTGTTTACCTAAAAAATATTATTTCTGAATGAAAATCCCAATCAAAATCTTACCTCATTTCATCGAGAATTGGACGGAAGACCCACTCTTTGCTCGCAACGAGATCGTATCTAGTTATTATTATTTTTCTATTTTTTCCTTACAAATTTTGTGCAGAAGATTTCTCAGAGATGGCTCGATCGATTTCGTTCAAATTTTCAGAGTTTATGAGTTCCTATCTAAAATTTGTACCGGCGCTTCGATTTTGAAAAAATCACTTTGATCAAAATTTAGATGACTTTCATGTCTGTGATGGAACTCAAAAACGGCTCAAGCTAGAAAGCTGAAATTTTTAGGGATGATAGACGACATGTTGCCATATTGCACCTGGTTAGGATATTTTCCGGAAGTGCTTAGTATGGAAGCTCGGTAGGGGTAAAAAATAGGGACACGAATCATGACTGATTTTTTGAGACATTTTGCATTGTATCTTTAAAAGGAGAATTATTTTGTTAAAACATACTGAGCAATATTTGTGCAGAACTACAAGATCTTTCATATGATATCAAGAAAAAAAGTGCTGACTCATCACATTAAGGGTTTAAGGGGGCCAAAAGTCTTTATCCAATAACTTTTAGCAGTCAATATTTTGTTATACATTAATGAAGCAAAAATGTTTATCTCAACCATCTTCAACTATAAATTATGAATTTTATGTCGTATGGTATATTATTAGGGGCCAAAGGGGGCCAGAATGCTAAATCTTTGACGCTTTATATCTCGAAAGAGAGAAAATATTTTGATAAGTAATATTGAACAAAAGATGTTCAAAATCATGTTCTAAACAATATGCAACCTTTCATTTTTTCGCTAAACGTCCCAGTTAGGGAGTTGAAGGGTTGGCCCCTAATTATTTCTTTTGCAAATTACTCGAAAACGAAAAAGAATCTCTGAATAGTTGTTGAATAAAAAGTGTTCAAATTTGTTAGCGCTTTAAGACAAAATCAAGAAAAAGGGGCTGGATACTCAAATTAGGGGCCAAGAGGGGCCAAAAGTCTTCAATCGATAACTCTCTTTATCAGTTAATATTTTGTAATACATTACTGAAGCAAAGATGTTTATCTTAACAATTTACAACTATATATTATGATGTTTATGTCGTATGGTACTTAATTAGGGGCCACAAGGGGCCAGAATGCTAAATCTTTAACGCTTTATATCTCGAAAGAGAAAAATATTTTGATAAGTAATATTGAACAAAAGATGTTCAAAACAATGTTCTAAACAATAAACAACCTTTCATTTTTCCCTAAACGTCCCTGTTGGGGAGTTATAGGGTTGGCCCCTAAATATTTCTTTTGCAAATAACTCGAAAACGAAAAAGAATCTCTGTATAGTTATTGAACAAAAAGTGTTAAAAATCCTAAGAGCTTTAAGATGAAATCAAGAAAAGGGGCTTGGAACTCAAATTAGGGGCCAAAAGGGGCTTAATGTCTTTAACTCGATAATGTCGATAACTCTTTAATAGTCAATATTTTGTTATACATTACTGAAGCAAAAATGTTTATCTCAACAATCTACCACTGTATGTTATAATTTTAATGTCGTATAATACATGATTAGGGGCCAAAAGGGGCCAGAATGCTAAATCTTTGATGCTTTATATCTCGAAAGTGAGAAATATTTTGACAAGTAATATTGAACAAAAGATGTTCAAAATCATGTTCTAAACAATATGCAACCTTTCATTTTTCGCTAAACGTCCCCATTAAGGAGTTGAAGGGCTGTCCCCTAACTATTTCTTATGTGAATAACACAAAAACGAAAAAAAAGCTCTGAAGAGTTGTTGAATAAAAAGTCATCAAAATCATGAGAGCTTTCAGATGATATGAAGGAAAAAGGGCTGATCCCTTATGTTTGGGGCCGTGAGGGGCCAAAAGTTGATTTTTTGAAAGTCTTTAATGTTCAATGTTTTTTTTACAGATTATGGAAAATCATTATTTTAGAATGAAAATCTCAATCAAAATCTTATCTCATCTTATCAAGAATCGGACGGAAGACACACTCGTTGCTCGCAACGAGATCGTATCTAGTTTTTTTTTTTTAATAGGAACCATATACATTTCTTCTTCGTGGGACTAGTTTTGCTATTGGAGTACTTTAGGGTGGGTTGTATATAAGTTTT